>JAPMLY010001382.1:22691-32795 GCA_026401115.1 Tetraselmis chui
ATGTGCTAGGAATATTTGTGCGCAATGTAGCGTTTCCATTTGCCGTGACTTATTTCCGTTATTGTCTCGTCACTCTTGCCGTGTTGTCCCCCCCCATGTCCTCTTAAGAATAATAAGGTTTCCTCTTGGAATTAAACAGCTTAACATCTCCAAAAATTTCTTACAAGAAAAAGCAGTGGAGGCCACCAAGCAAGAAAAAGAAAGAAAGGAAGAAAAAACCTAAGCCCGAGGAACAGGGAGGCATGCCACAGCATCAGCACTGCCTTCCTGAAAAGCGTCGCGGAGATAAGAACCCAGAGTGCCATGAAGAGCAGCAGAAAGACGTTGCATGAATTCTCGTCGCACATCCCCCAAAAAACGCCGAAACGGAAGAGAAGTAGATCGACGAACAAAATGCTGCATACGGACATAACTGTCAGAGCGCAAGGAACGAGAGTCAGCGGCCCCCATGCCAGGGAAGCGACGTACAGCCACCAAAATAGCCAAGCGATCGACCAACTCAGCCGCCATCGGCGCCAACCGGCCCCCATCCTCCATGGCGAAGGGGTAGTAGTCATGGACCGACTGAACCGAAGGCGTGCCAAGCAAAGCGGAAGTGCGGAGGTCCGCATCAAGTTTGCCTTGCTGAGCTCCCAATGCAAGGCTGCCAGGGAGTGGAAGGCGAGCACCTATACGAGGAACGTTGGTGTTCGTGCGAGCACTTGTAACCGTCACATCAACAACAAGATGGCGGTGCGGAGCCATGAAGTCCAACCAAACCACATCCCCAGGACGATCACGTGAAGCTCCCGACCGAATACGGCGGACCTCCAACCGCAAGTCCCGGCCCTTAGTAGCCCCCGCTTCAAGCATGAACTCTTCAAGCACGTGGACAATGCGGTCATGGAGTTGAATGATATACCAAGAGCACGGGCACCGGGGGATATGGTCCATGAGCATAGCGGCTGTTGAGCGCTCACCCGACAAAAAGAAGCCCGATACCGTCGACGAAGATTTTGGTTCATTGTTAGTGGATGTGCTTACAAGCTCCGATTCCGGAAACCCGCCCTTAGACGAGATAGAGTCGTACGACATTGCGCAATAGTGTGGCGGTTAGCCTCTGAAAGCTAAACGCTAGCACAAATCTGTTCTAGTCTGTCTAGTTCTGTTGTTGCAAGATGGCAAATGATGTTGTCGAGAGGCAATTGATGAAAGATGTTTCACTGCTGTACTTGGGCAGTAGATGTTGTAAATGAACAAAGGAATTGTTAAAAGGTTCTGTCACCTCCCTCTACTGCACTGGGCTTAAATAGGTTTCAGCCCAGACTAGTTACGCCTGCAAGCTACGCTTACGTGTCAGGCGTTAGTGCTGCTCAACCGTCGTCATCCGCCTCGAGACGCGGCCTGCCTAGCATTGGGTCTCACGACGCGGCTCCTTCTGCATTGGAGAGCTCGCTCTGGCGCGTCATCTGGCTGGTTAG
Organism: Tetraselmis chui; assembly: GCA_026401115.1. Taxonomy (NCBI): domain Eukaryota; kingdom Viridiplantae; phylum Chlorophyta; class Chlorodendrophyceae; order Chlorodendrales; family Chlorodendraceae; genus Tetraselmis; species Tetraselmis chui. Next base: position 24,152 of record JAPMLY010001382.1, read on the forward strand.
ATTAATTATGCATATCTGTACGTACCGGGAGGTACTGGTCGTACTGTAGCATCAGCACCATTACAATATTGCAGTAGCGACGTACCCACGAGTATACGTCCATCCTGTGGAAAAGCACGAATTGATATCCGTAACGAGTACCTGTACAATGTCCTGCAATGTACTGTTGCAGGACTGTACTCGTCACACTCGTACCCTCCCCCTCTTGACAGATCAATGAGGCCGCCGCGAGGCAGACCTCCGTGGTTCTTGGCTCCTTTACTGAAGCAGTTACTGGGACTCAGGAATGCGCGCTGGGTGAGCGTGCATGAAGTCAATGTACGCCTGAGTCTTGGCGAACTTGCGCCATTGGGGCGTCTCCAAGAATTCTTGTAACGCAACTGTTCGATGCACCTCGTTCAAACGGTGCCAGACAGGTGGAATGTCGTCATCACTGAAGTGCGTCATGAAGAGCAAATATTTGCCTCGTCGTCCAGGTAACGACTTGATGCACACAGCAGAGATGTGAGAGACGTCGAACTCCTCGTCGTCTCCTTCAGGGACAGTCACCGGGACAGCTGGTCGTAGCAGAGCGGTAGAGCAGGGTCTTAAGTTGTTAACGTGGAACACAGGATGTAAGCGTACTGTCGCTGGTAGTTTCAATCTGTAACTGTGTTTTCCAATCTGCTCCTCCACTGGAAAAGGGCCAAGCTGTCTGTCTCTGAGTTTCCTGTTCGGTTGTCCTCTGAGAAAAAGATTTGCTGTGACGACTGACACCTTGTCTCCCTTAGCGAAGTGTGGCGCTGTAGACGGTTCTGTGCGCGCTTGCATTTCGTCCTTGTGTAGCTGTAACACTGAGCGTACCAGGGTGTGCACTTCCTGTAACAATCTCAACCGTTCTGTTGCGTCTTGCGAAAAAGGAATCGATGGTCGCATGCTGAAGAGCAGGTCAGGAGGCTCCTCAGGAGAAAAACCAAAGTTAGCCTCGAACGGTGTGTGCTCAATTCCGAGTGCACGCGAAGCGTTGTACGCAAACTCCACTTGCGGTAAAAGTGTCGACCAGTCAGAGCCATCATAGCAACAGAAGCAACGAAGAAGCTGCTGAAACGTGCTGTTCACGCGCTCTGTCAGTCCGTCTGTTTCTGGGTGTCGGCTGGTAGACATGTTCAGACGCGTTCCAAGGCGTCTCCAAAGTGTCTGCCAGAAGGCGCTGACAAATTTCGGGTCGCGGTCGCTGATCAGCACACGGGGCAGTCCATGTAAGCGGTAGACTCCCTGTAAAAACAAAGTTGCAGTTTCTTCGGCAGTAATCGACTCTGTGCATGGCAGAAAATGGGCCATTCGAGTTAGATGGTCTACTACAATCAGCACACTGTTAAAGCCGTTGCTCTCAGGCAAGTGTGTCAAGTAGTCAAGACCAACTGTGTGCCACGGTCTGGGTGGAACAGGCAATGGGTAAAGAGTCGCGGCCATCTGCGGTCGAATCTTCGCTCGTCGGCACACGACGCAGCGTTCACAAAAATCTTTCACGTCTTGGCGGATTCGTTTCCACCAGAATCTGTCGAGTGCTTTAGCAAGAGTGCTAGCAACTCCTCTGTGACCAGCTGACGAACTTTCGTGCAGCTCTGTGATCAATCTCAGTCGGAGCTCAGAGTTCTGTGGAATACAGAGGCGATTGAGACGCCAAAAGTACCCATCTCTGGCTTCTATCCGGCTGTCTCTTGTCCACTCACCATCGTCCCCATAAAACGAATCTCGTGAGAACCCCTCGCGAATGAGATCAGCGAACTCAGGGCTCAGCTGCAACGCGTTAACAGTCAGTGAATTTAACTGTGCGTCTTCAAACAGCAGCTGGGACTTCCGTCGTAATTCTCGATCTGACGGAACCTCGCCATCCCAAAATAAGGGTACTGTGGCCTGAGGTACGAAGTCTGGACGCCGGCTTAACGGGTCAGCTTCGTTCAGAGCTCCCTTGCGATATGCAAGTGTCATCGAGCCCACAAACGGTTGCAAATCCCGCAGGTATCTTGCTTGCCGCTTGTTCAGCCTGTTGTTCGGTTGCCTGAGCAGGTGCCGCAGTGTGTCGTGGTCTGTTACGACAAGGAACTTAGAACAGCCTTCAAGATAGCACCTCCAATGCTTGACAGCTTCGCATACGGCCAAAGCTTCTAAGTCGTACGCAGAGTAAGTGTTACCACGCTCAGCTGGATTCAGCTTACGCGCCCAGTAAGAGACTGGTTGAAGACCGCCTCCTTGGTCTTGCAACAGGACTGCTGCAATCCCCACTGTTGAAGCATCTGTAGCTACGGTGAACGTCGCGTCCGAGCCGACCTCCGGAAGGATCAGGCATGGCGCGGAAATGAGCCGTAACTTGAGAGTCTCGAAGGCTTCCAAACAGGCAGGCGTCAGCGTAACCTTCTGTGGCTGGGACTTCCGCAGTAAGTCCGTCAATGGAGCCGTAAGGTCGCTAAAATGGTGTATAAATCTCGCATAGAAGTTGCAGAACTGTACGAAACTGCGAACCTCCTTCTGCGTCTTGGGCACTGGCCAGTCTGCAACGGCCTCGACTTTCTTTGTGGAAACCGAAATTTTCCCGGCTGACACAGTGTAGCCCAGATACTCCATTTCTTGCAATCCGAAAAAGCATTTCTTAAGGCGTAATTTCAGCCCTTCCTCCTTGAATCGCTGTAGCACTAGACGTAGGTGCTCCAGGTGCTCTTCCAGAGTTCGACTGTAGATACAGACGTCATCCAGGTAGACTGTCACGAACTTATGTAAAAAGTCGCGAAGAATGTCGTTCATCATCCTCTGAAATGTAGCTGGTGCATTGCACAGCCCAAACGGCATGGCGACCCATTCCATTAAGCCATCAGGGGTCTGAAAAGCCGTCTTGTGAACGTCCTGATCACGCACTCGAACTTGCCAGAATCCAGAAGCGAGGTCGAGGTGTGTGTAAAAATTCGCGTCCTTAAGTTCGTCCAGTGTGTCATCCACTCTCGGAAGTGGGTAGGCGTCCTTACGCGTAACCTCGTTAAGGCCACGGTAGTCAATGCACAGTCGTAGCGAGCCATCAGCCTTTCGCACAAAAAGAATTGGCGAGCCGAACTCACTGTAGCTGGGGCGTATCAAACCAGCTTCCACTGCGTCTTTAAGCTGTCGATTAAGCTCAGCGCGCTCTGCCGGTGACAATCTGTTCAGACGTTGACGTCGCATCGGGCCAGTTGTGTCAATGGGGTGATCCCACTGTCGGCTTACTGGCGGAGAGTCGACAGGTTGCAGTAACTCCGGGAAGTCTTCAAAAAGTAACGACCGGAAGTTGTCACGTTGTTCTGCTGTTAGTTCCTCTCCAGTGTGAAAGTCTGTCGTTTGTTCAGCGACTGACGTAAGTTCAATGACGTAAAAATCAGCATGACGTCCTCTGCTGCGGCGCGTCTTGCGCATGAGCTTTTGAACTTTCGTAGATGACAGTAGCAGACACTCAGGGCGTCGTTCCTCGAGTGTAGTCTCCACAGCTGTACCGTCCATCAGTGTAAAAATTCTGGTTGTACCAAATTGTAAAGAGGCCTGTTCGTCATCAAGCCATGGTAAACCCAGGATTAAATCAGCTGTACGTAAATCACGTAAGACATAAAAAGTCCGGTGAAACTCGTGTCGAGCCAGCTCAAAAGTGACGTCGCAGACTGTCGTAGAAGTCACTCGTTGTCCATTAGCGAGTCGAACTGGGGTTTTACTCGCAGACTTCCGAGTCTGTAAAGCAAAGCGTCGTACAAAGTCCTCTGACACAAAATCAAGTGTCGCAGCACAGTCCACTAATCCAGAAATTTGGTGTCCGCCATCAGGAGTTTTCACAGTCAGCTCAGCTCGAATTAACGGGCGAGCTTCCGTGAGGTCAGTCAGTAGTGCTGTAGCTGGCGAGGAAAATTGTTGCAGCGTAGCGATGGACTGTTCCGAGTCGTCTGTTGGTACAGGTACCGAGTCGGGTTGATCAGGTGCTGTAGATTCTGGTGAGTCGTTAAACGCACAATCTGCGTCGACTAACCACAGCTGTACAGGCCAAGGGGCTGGAGCAACCACCTCCTGTTGCGCTGGGTTCTCCAGTGACTGACGTGTAAAAAGCTGTGTCCTTGCTGGGAATTCTTGATAGAGTTTCCAGTGCTTAGTCACCTGAGTAAATTTCGCCCACTTCGGTAGTACAAATACAGCCATCGTAGATGTCGGAGATGTTCGACGACAATCCTCAAAATGCTGCGCAATCTGCTCAGCTAACTCCCAGGGTGGGTTGATGAACACCCTCTCTCCTGTTAAGTCTCTGTCTAGAATCGAGTCACTCGGCGAACAGTGAGGTAAGTCACCGTGCGAGTTAAGACCTTCATCATCAGCACATCCCTCCAACGTGAAGTTGAATCGTGCATGCAGAGGGTCAAAGACTGAGTCAACCAGTTTCCAATCAACTGAACGTCTGGTTACAGGTTTACGACTCTGTCTCTGCTTAGTCTGACGACGACGACCTGCTACTTGCGTTACAGGTGTCGCAACTGTAGTCGATGGAGATGCCGAAGGTTTATCGACGACCTCTGTCGCTAGCAGTGTCTCAGAATGAACAGTAGATGTAGCCGGCTGCTCCAGTTCATTTGTAGAACAGCCTTGCCACCATCATTGCTTCTTAGGTTGCATTGGTGCCTTGCCTTTGAACTCCGGGCATTGGAACAAACGGTGTCCCTTCTTGTGGCACTTGAAGCAGAGTCCTTCGTCCATGTGTCGCTTACGCTCCTCAGCTGTCATTGCATTTGCGATTGAATTAAAATCTTCGCGGCCGGATGTTTGACCACGTCCACCATTGTTGCCACCACGACCACCATTGTTACCACCTCCACGTCCACGTCCGCGGCCTCGTCCACGGCCACCCTTGTTACGTTTCCAGACGTTAGAGGCTTCCTCAAAAGGGTCTTCAAGGTTGCGCTTGCGAGAGGACTGGGCAGATGGTCCAGCAGCAGACCTTGCATTGCCTAGTTCCGGCGAGTCTGTCACGACGTCATTCAGAAAGTTTTGTAGCTCCACGAGCGTAATCCGGTAACCTAGTTGAGCTCGGTGTGATCTAGCCAGTCTCTGGAGGTCCACGTTTGCAAGGCCAGTAATGAAGCGTACACACTGTAGCTCAGCTGTCAGGTCTTGACGAGAACGACGTAAGTAGTCGTTGTACTTCTTAGTAAAAAGCGCGTAACTCATCGTGTTGCTCTGCGTAAAACTTAGCAAAGCGTTAATTGCGTCGTCCTGAATGTTCGGAAGAAACGTAGACTTGCGTATCTCCGCAACAAGCTCGTTGTACGTAGATGGAATTGGAGGCTGATTTTTCCGGTTCAACCACCATCCACCAAGGAGTCCAGAAAACTGTGAAGTAACCCAGAACACTGCATCGTACGAGTCAGCTGCAATCCCAAGCATTACAAAACGCTGAGGCTGAGCTTCGAGCCAATCCTCCAGTACAGGTGGGTCTTGACCATTCTGGTACGGTGAAGTAATAGCAGCCTTACGCTGAGTCTCCGTAAGAGTCACAGATAGTCCAGCAAAGTTTTGGGTAGGCATCGGCGTTCCCATTCGTAAATCTGTAGGTCCCACTCCAGTCAGTCGGTTGATGTGTCCAACAATCAGCAGCCAGACAGAACCAGAGTCGACCGTTGTAAACCGGGGGTACATGTGGAGCTGTCTCGGGATAGACGTGTCTTCATGCATGACTGGAACATGTTGTGTCATTGCTCGATAGAAAGATTCCCACTGAGTCACGTAACCAAAGTGAAGTAACTCACTCTTGTGCTTCTCAGCACGAAGTAACCCAGTCTGTGCAGGCGTAAGTGTCAGACCGTCAATGTTGATGGTTTCCGGGACGACGTAAGTGCCATCCGGATTAACTGTCGACTGTTCCAAAACAACCTGCTCGACCTGAGCAGGTGTACGTAAGTTGTTCGTAGCAAACAGGACAGGAATAGACGCAGAGTACACGTAGACAAGCTGTCGTCCTTGAGGTAGCGTAACGTTAACAGGTTCACCACTCAACAGCGTCAAATCATCCGGTGTCAAAACAAGACCGGTCTCCTCGTGTAACTCGCGAATAGCAGCGTCGACAGGCTCTTCGTTAGGTAAGACAGAGCCAGCAGGGAACCAAGTTCTACCAGTACGAGGCTCACGCTGAAACACCAACTTCAAATCCGACGATTTAGTTCCTCCGACGTGAATTACCAAAACCACGTAATGTCCAGCTCCGAGAGAAGCCATCTCGACTCAAGCAAACAACTTCGAGCAGATCAACAAGCAACGAAAGCGTGCGTCGACCAAAGAGCTCCGAAACCAGTGTGGCGGTTAGCCTCTGAAAGCTGCCGGGCGGAGGGCTGGAGCTGGTTGGCGGCGAGATGATGCTGTTGGAAGCTGGCGAGATGCGGTTGCTGCAGTTGGTGCCCATGCTGGAGCTTCAGGGTCGGAACCGGGCCTAAGTGCATCGGGTGTTCTATCCCCGTCGCGGGGGGAATGTTACACTTGCGCTCCGTGTGGCATACGGTTTGCTGGGCGTAAATGGCGCTCTAATTTCGCCAGACACACGAACATGTTCATAATTGGCAATGGCCCCTCTACTTCCCGCTCCATGCCTACACTGTGTGGCTGCTCCCGTTTCTCCAATGCTGCCCCACGACTATGTTGGCAGCTCCCGGCCGCCGCTCATTGGATCACGCCCCCTCCGAATGGCTGTCACCCCTCCCCCCCCTGCTTGGGGTGGCCTCCCCCCCTTGGCTCCACTCCCTTCCCCACCCCGGGCCGAACCGGAGCTTACCCCCCTCACTCCCCCCCCTACACATGATGGACCCCCGATACCTCATGGACAACCTTTTATGCCCTCATCTGCAGCTGCACTCCGCCGAGAGGCTGCTCTCCGATCCCCCCCTCGGGCCGCTACTCCTGCCTCATGGTGCTCCGACAACGACCCGGTCGCTTGTCTACTTGAGTTCAGACCTGTCACTGCGGCCCGAGGGGTTTGTGCGACAGCGAGAGACGACCTACGTTCTGCCCTACAAGACACCCTCGAATATGCGACCTCCCTTCCCTCAACGGACTCTCGGGCTGCTGGAGCTTTTTTGGCAATTCACCTCTTTGGCGGCCTCCTCCTCCGACCGTTCCCGGCGGCGACCGGTGCTCGCATCCGCTCCCTGGTTCAACGTCGAGTCCGTCTCTGGTTCTCTACGTCCGGAGAGGACGGACTCACGGGCATTGACACCCTTCTACGTGATATTCGAGATGGAGGTGAGCTTGCACGTGCGTGCCCGGGAGCTTCTGCGCCTAGACGCCCCGGCGGTCGGGGCCGGGGTGGGGGGGGCTCTCGCCGTCGCCGGGCCCAGAACACTCAACGAGAGCAGCACCACCCACCGACTCGCCTTTCTGAAAGTGACCTCCGACGCCGTGCTGCCTTCCGTCGGGCCCGTGAGCTAGTGGAAGTTGGCCAGTTGCGACGGGCCCGGATGGCCCTAGACGGAGCCGACTTCGGAATGGTGGAGGACGCGGACGCGGCTTTGGCCGCTCTTCAGCGGTTGCATCCTCCTCCCGGTACTCCCCATCCAGACTGTGATCTCCCCGACCCTCTGCCCCCCCCGGCGCGCCCACCCCTCACGTATTTAGATGACAGTGATAGCCTCAAAATATGGGAGGAGTCTATGCTCCTTGTCTTGAGAAAAGCACCTCGCTTGTCAGCCCCCCACGTTGATGGCTGGCGATGGGAACATGTCCGTGACTTGAATGTTCCGGCATGGCGTAAGTGGGTTAACCGCTACTCGGCGGGAAACATTCCCGAGGCTGCGGCGGACTTTCTGGCGAGTGCGACCGGGTGGGCTCTTCACAAGCAAACTGGGGTTGACCGCGACGCCACTCGCCTTCGAGGTGAGGCTCCTAAAGTCCGGCCGTTGGCTGCTGGCAGCGTTTTGTCGCGGTTAGCTCATTGTCACGCCATAGCGCGGATAGCGACTGTCGCGGCCGACCACCTTGGCCCTGTACAACGATCGGTTTTCACCAAAGCGGGTATCGAGCGAGCCATTCATACCACTCGCATTGGCCTACAAGCTATTCCTGATTGCAGCCTTCTAAGCTTGGACCTGGAAAACGCCTTCAACACCATCTCCCGCCGGAGTTTCCTTGCGGAGCTGTACAAGAACCCTGACTTGCATCCCATTATCCCGTTGGTTGAGATGATATATTCACGGGACTCCACGGTGTATTACTTCGACCCCAACGATGCTTCGCTCCTACACGGCACGGTTCAATCTCGTACGGGTGTCCGTCAAGGAGATCCTCTTGGCCCGCTTTTGTTCAACCTGGCGATAAGCACCCCCCTCCGGAATATTGGAGAACGGTGCAAGGATTCAGCGGCGATCCAAGCCTTTTCTGATGATGGCAAGTATCTGATCAAAACGCCTTTCGTCCCGACTGTGATTACGGTGGCTACGGAGGAAATGGGGAAAGTCTGCTCGAATGTTCAACCAATCAAATCTTCGTGCATGGTACCTCCGGATACGGCCCTTGAACTTGTCGAGGTGATACGGGCGATGGTCCCCGTTGTTACGGGTACTAGTAACCTTGGAGCCCCTTTGGCGATGGATTTCTCGATGGCAGACGGCCCTCCGGAGCACCA
>JAPMLY010001383.1:0-110860 GCA_026401115.1 Tetraselmis chui
TCCATAATGGAGGTGTGTAGGCCGCGGGTGTTGAGGGTGGTGAAGTGTAGTGGTTGGGATGTGTGGTGTGGGAGGATGGGGGAGGGGAGGGAGGGGGTGGTGCGGGGGGGATCATCGGGGGGGCGTTCTGCGGGTGGAGGTGGGGAGGGGGGGAGAGGTAAGGGAGGGGAGGGGGGGGATGAGAGGAGCGGGTGGGGGCCGAGGGGGGGGGGGATAGGGTGGGGGGGTGGAGGGCGTTGAGAAGGTGGTTGCGGCCCTGTGGGTGGAGCGGAAGGTGTGGTTCCATAGGAGAGTGTGTAGGGAGTAAACCGAGGACCGGGGGTCGAAGGGGGGAGGGTTGTATGGTTGGTCCGGGGGGGCTGTGGTGATGAAGTAAGTGTGCAGGAGGGCGTGGGTACCGCACGACCAAGGATGGCCTGAGTCGTTCTGGCGAGGTGGGTTGAGTGAGCGTAGGGTTCCGACAGGAGGTGGGGGAGAGGAGTTCCAGTCGGAGAGGAGTTGAAGAGAACGGGTGAGGAGGTCGGGTGGGGGCGGGTGGTGGAGAGAGTCGACCCAGGTGGCGGAAGAGTGGGTGATGTGGAGGAGGCCGAAGTGAGAGTTTTGCCATGTGAGGACGAGGAGGGAGTGGTTAGGCGTACCCGGGCGGAGGGGGGAGCCACGGTTAGAGAGGTTGGTCCTGTGGCTGGGGTATCGGGAGGTGTGGTAATGGGTATCGACCTCGGTATTAGTGATAATTGAATAGGTGGCAGAGGGGGTGGAGTGGAGTTTAGAAATAGTGGAAGCGAGGCAGTACAGGTTAGAAAGGTCCTGGTATCGTTCCCATTGGAAAGATAGGACAGCAGAGATATCGAGGCCGCCGATGGGGGTGGGGAGGCCGTATTCGAGGTTGAGGTCAAACAGGTAGTTGTGTAAGGTGGTGCAGCAGGTGCGGGGGTTGAAGTGGATCGGGAGAGATAGTCGTAACGAAGTGTTTACAATGTGGAGGCGGATATCTGGGTGAGGGGGGAGGGGCTGGGAGGGGGGTCTAACCTCGGGGGAGTCCTGTGGGGGACTAATGATGGTAGTCGGCCGGGGCGGCCGGGGGGGACCTGGGAGGGCTGTTGGCGCCGTGGGAGGCGGGAGTGGTGTGCGTGAGGGGGCGGGTTTCCTCTAGGTCTTCCTCATTGAGGTCGTCGAGTTCCTCGAGTTCGTATTCATCGCCTTCTGGGTAGGAGGTGGGAAGGGGGAGGAGGGAGGAGTCGTGGGAGCAGTGTGGAAAGGGAGGGGAGTGGTCATGAAGTTGTGCGGGTTGGGGGGGTGGGGGTGGGTTGGCGCTGGGGGGGGGGGGACGAGGAGGTTCTCTTTCGGGAGGGGCGGGAGGGTTTGGAGATGCCAGCTGGAGAAGCGGGTTTGAGGGAGGGGTCCGTGGGGGCGTGAATGGGGTGGGAGGTAGTGCGGTGGGGGGCGGGGGAGGTGTGTGGGGGCAGCGAGGGGGAGGGAAAGTGGGTGGGGAGGGGGAGGGTGTGTGTGGGGGGGTAGGGCTTGGGGGCTGCGGAGCTGGTGTGGGAGGGGGCGGGGTCAAGGGAAGGGGGGGGGGAGGAGGAGGAGTCCATGGGTTCAGTGGTGACTTCTGGTATGGTTGGGAGGAGGGCGGTGGGGGTGGTGGTGTGTGGGTGGGGAGGGGGTGTGGGGGAGGAGTGTGTGTGGGTGGAGTGGTGTGGGGGGGGAGCGGTTTGAGTGGAGTGGGGGGGCAGGGAGGAGCGTGAGTGGGAGGGGATGAGGGTCGGTGTGGTGGAGGAGAGCTGAATGTCTGGGAGGGAGGTGAGGTCGAGTGGGGTGTCGTCTTCTGCGTCCAGCATGGAAATATCCGATGTTTCGGCTCGCCAACGGTTGGAGACGTCAATGGAGAGAAGGTGTTGAGCCCATTGGAGGAGGAGGGTGGGAGAGTTGCGGAAGAGGACCTTGTTTTTGGTGAGAGTGAGCGGTGGGGGGGAGGGGGAAGCTGTGAAGGCGGGGTCGGAGAGGCGGGCACGGCCGAAGGTGGAGTAGTGGTGGGGGTTGATGGTGAGGGTGCATGAGGATTGGGTTAGGGTGCCTCTGTGGAAGTAGGTGTGGCGGAGGGGGATAGTGGCGGTGCCGTTGGTGGAAATGAGAATGCAGTACATTTCTGTGGTGAGTGAAATCTGAATGCTGGTGTTGATGGTGGGCAAGGGAGAGGGGTGGGAGCGGAAGTAGGAGCCGTCCGGGAATTTTTGGAGGGAGGTGTGTTGGGTGAGGTCGAGAGGGGTGAGGGGGATGGAGGGGGGGTGGTGTGGTGTGTAGAGAATTCTCGTGCTGTTTGGTGGAGAAGTGTGTATAGCCAGTGTGTGTGGGGAATAATACCGTCAGCGTTGGGGCAGGGCAGGGACAGGGTCTGTCGGGACTGGACGAGAGCTGTGGTGAGGCAGGTGTGCGCCCAGGAGGAGCCTGGGACGTGGCCAGTAACGTGTGGGGGTGTGATAGTAATTTTGTGAAGATGGGGGCTGGGGGGTACTGGTTCGTGAAGGGAGGTAGGAAATAAGTTCAGTGGTACATGGCCTGATTGTGAAAATATGGGGTTATTGGGGAGGTGGAGGATATTTACCCACAGGGAAGAGGGGTCGCTTTCAATGTGGGTGGGGTCTTCCACTGGCTGGATCGCATCCGCGAATTGGAGGAGGAACTGGACCGATTCAGGTAGGTCCTCCATCTGGCGGGTGGGTGTTGTCGAGGGTGAGACGCCGGCGGGGACGAGCTCGGTCGAGAGGTGTGCTGTGAAGAGGTCCTGTATAAGGGCGATAGCTTCTCGGCCGGATACGTCAGTGAACAGGGGAGAGCGGAGTTTGATCCGGTGTGCTGTGGATGGGGGAGGCGAAGCTGCTCGGATGAACTGGATTTTCTGCTGTTGCAGTGCTGCGAGGAGATGGGAGGGGAGGGTGTTGGTGGGTGGTATCGGACCGGGCGAGGGGAGTTCACGCTGTTGTGAAGTGAGCTGAAAAAGAAAGCCCGTCGCAATGCAGGAGGTGGGGATGTCCAGTCTGATCTCATGGAATCCCGAGTTAAGTTCAGGTGGCAGGGGTGTGGCATCGTGACACGGGCGGGAGGAGGGGTGAGGGGTTCTGGTGGTACGCGCCGTCCAGCGCGAGAGGTGGGCGAGTTCCCGGCCGATCGAGTTCCTCGTCCGGAGGGGGAGGTCTGTGATTCGGTTGATGCACTCGAGGAGCCAGCGGCGGGCACCCGAGCACGTCGAGATGACAGCTGCAGTGGGGTGGGTCGGGTCGGGAAGGAACATACCGTGGAGCCAGAAGTTGGTGGTGTGGGGGGAGGTGGTGGAGTACTGTCCCGTGAGGAGGTAGGAGTCGATCATACGGGAGGAGAGGTCGTCGGCCGGCCCGAGGTCTTTGGTTGACCGGGGGGGCGCCAGGACCAGAGGGGTCTAGAGTCCTCGACCGGGGGAGGGGTCCAGGGCAGTGCCCAAGTGGTACCTGACCGGGGTGGGTTGAGGCACTGTGATGAAGGGCGCGAGAGGGTGGAGTGCCAGGCGGGTCCTGGGGTTGTAGGGGTCGCCGGAGGTCGCATGCGCCGGGCGAGGCCGAAGGAGTACCTGCTTGTATGTGGGGAGGGGATCGGGTGATGATGTCATGGTGTTCGAGCGGGGTTCGAGCAGTGGGGAAGAGTTTAGGAGGCTTATATTCGGGGTTCGAGTATGATGCGTGTGTTGGCGGCACACGACCAGGCCAGAAGGGGCCTGGGTTTGGAGGATGTAGGCGGCGGACGGGAACGTCCGGACGCTCGGTGGGGCGCGGTGTGGTGCGCCGTCCCCGGGGGGGGGAGGATTTTGTAAACGATGGTTGTTTTGGACACGTCGTAGTACTGGAGTGGGTATATATTCGGATTTCAAAGTGGGTGGCGCGATAGCTGTCGAGGGAGTAATTTTCAAAACTCTGGTAGCTGCGCCTTGCTGTGTGTACCGTCTGGTGTCGCTACGGATCCACTGACCTGGGTGAGCTAGGCTCGGTTGGGGAGAGGCGGACGGTGCCTGTTGTTCAACGGGCCCTATGTCCACCAGTCTGTCGCTCAACGGGAGGCCAGGCCCGGAGCGAAGACGGTCGGTGTAGCTCATTCAAACTGCCGACCCATCCCCGGTATGTGGTTCAGTAGTACTTTGGTAGTACTGTGGATCGTTTTACTGTCTTTAGTGACGGTAGGATACGTTTATGTTGGAGGGACTAAACTTTCTGACGTTAAGCTTGTGTTACAACGTGAGCCTCGTACCGGTAAAACTTGGTTCCCGGCTGGCTCAGTGACAACTAACGAAGAGCATGTCGATGCTGCCGTTCGTGAATTGTATGAGGAAACTGGCCTCATCTTGACTCTGTATGATTTGACGTTGTTGAGTGACGCACATGTTCGTGTCGCGTTACCTGTCGGACAACATCTCGTTTACGCTTACTCGGCTTCAGTTCATGTTCCGTACGTTACGACCCATTTGCGTACTCATCTTCACCTCGAGCAGGCTGTGACATCCCAGTCGACTATTAATTTGGATGGTTCTTACGTCGTACAGGAAACAATCGATATCGGCGTTCTGAATCTTACGCCCGCCAAGACGGGATTACTTCCTGCCATGAAGCATAGGAGTGAGTTACTTCACTTTGGTTACGTGACTCAATGGGAACCTTTTCGTCGTGCAGTGTATACGTCCCATACACTCTTCCATGACGACACGACTATTCCGAGGCAGTTTTTATGTACCCCCGATTTTCGTCGGTTGACTCTAGTCATGTTTGGCTTCTCATTCGTGGTTACATTAATCAGTTGTGTGGGGAGACACCGACTGATTTGCGTGTGGGCACGCCTATACCTACGACCAATTTGGCTGGCTTACATGTGACCCTTACCGAGACTCGGCGCAAAGCAGTTGTTAACTCGCCGTTTCAGTCTGGTGCAGACGCCCGTGCCCTACTGGATTGGCTCGAGACGCAACCTCAGCGCTTTCTCTTGCTCGGAATTACGGCTGACTCTTACGACTTATTTATTTGGGTTACTTCACAGTTTTCGGGACATCTGAATGGTTGGTGGCTGAACCGGAAAGTGCAAGCCGCCATTCCATCTACGTTTGACCTGCTTGTCGCGGAACTGCGGAAGAAATTTTTTCTCCCTAATATCCAAGATGACGCGATTAACGCTCTGCTCAACCATACGCAAGGAAGCATGAGTTACGCTCTCTATACCCAGCGGTTCAACGACTTCTTACGTCGGTCTCGTCCAAAGCTTACGGCTGACGTTCAATGCGTTCGCTTCATCAATGATCTGGCTAACTTCGAGTTAAAGATTCATGCTAAGTCACATCGCTCTTAGAGAGGTTGTAACATTCAGTTGGTGGAGCTACAAAATTTCTTGAATGACGTCGTAACGGATCCGCCGCATCTCGGCAAAATGAGGTCTACAGCTGGACCATCTACATCGCTTGGAGGAGGACAACCAGCCAGGAAGCGCAACTTTGAGGACCCGTTGGTGGGAGCCACTGAAATATGGAAGCGCAACGGTGGTGGCCGTGGTCGTGGCCGTGGACGAGGCGGCAATCAAGGTGGTGGTAGTGGCCGACCTTTTGCAAACTTTGGCCGAATTGATTTCAGCGCTATCGCAAATGCGTTGACTCCTGCGGAGCGCAAGAAGCACATTGAGGAGGGACTCCGTTTCAAGTGTCACAAAAAGGGACACCGACTGTTTCAGTGCCATGAACTGAAGGGCAAAGCGGTAGTTGGAGTGCCCCCGTCTAAGAAGCAATGATGGTGGCAAGGCTGTTCTACTAACGAACTGGAGAAGCCGGCTACATCTATTGTTCGTCGTGAGACAATGTTAGCGACAGAGGTCGTCGACACACACTCGACATCTCCATCAACTACAGTCGCGGCACCTGTAACTTTAGTAGAGGTCGTCGTCAGACAAAGTAGAGACATAGTTGTAAACATGTAACCAGACGTTCGATTGATTGGAAACTGGTTTACTCTCTTGTCGAACCTATGCACGCACGATTTGATGTAACTTTGGAGGGTTGTGATGATGATGGGGGTTAAACTCGCACGGTGACTTACCTCACTGTTCGCCGAGTGACTCGATTCTTGAGAGGGACTTGTCAGGAGAACGGGTGTTCATTAATCCACCATGGGAGTTGGCTGAACAGATTGGACAGCATTTTGAGAGCTTTCGTCGAACAGCTCCAACATCTACGACGGCTGTTTTTGTTCTACCGAAATGGGCAAAGTTCAACTAGCTCATTAAGCAATGGAAACCCTACCAGGAATTCCCAGCTCGAACACAAGTGTTTACTCGTCAGTCACTAGAGAACCCAGCTCAACAGAAAGTGGTTGCTCCAACTCCTTGGCATGTACAACTGTGGTTAGTCGACGCCGATTGTGCTTTTTACGATATGGCTTCGCCTACAGAACCTGACCAACCCATCTCGGTACCTATACCTCATGTCGACGCGGAAGAGTCCATCGCTACGCTAAAACAATTTTCTCCGCCGGTCACTGCTCTACTGACTTACCTCACGGCAGCTCGCCCGTTAATTCGCACCGAGTTGACCGTGAAAACTCTTGATGTTGGACACCATATTACTGGCTTGGTAGATGGTGCAGCGACTCTTGACTTCGTTTCTGAGGACTTCGTACGACGCTTTGCTTTACGGACTCGAAAGCCTTTGACCAAGACACCTACTCGCCACGGAGAACGTGTGACTTCATCGACCGTTTGTGATGTTACTTTTGAGGTGGCTCGCCACGAATTTCAACAGACCTTTATTCCAATTCCAATTCTAATGGACTCTACAATGACTTCCCGGAGTTATTGCAACATGTCGACTCTCCACATGTAAGCCGACAGTGGGATCATCCCATTGAAACAATTGGCCCGATGAAACGTCACCGGCTGAACAGATTATCACTTGCAGAGCGCGGTGAGCTAAATCGACAGCTCAAAGACGCAGTGGACGCTGGTCTTATCCGTCGGAGCTACAATGAGTTCGGTTTGCCAGTTCTTTTTGTGCGCAAGGTAGATGGCTCACTTCGTCTGTGCATTGACTACCGTGGCCTTAGCGAAGTTACGCGTAAAGATGCTTACCCACTTCCGCGTGTGGACGACACCCTTGATGAACTTAAAGACGCGAACTTCGACCTCGCCTCCGGCAGCAAGTTCGAGTGCGTGACCATGACATCCCTTAGACAGCGTTTCAGACCCATGATGGCTTAATGGAATTCGTCGCCATGCCGTTCGGAATGTGCAATGCACCAGCTACGTTCCAGAGGATGATGAATGACATACTTCGCGACTTTTTACATAAGTTCGTTACCGTCCACCTCGACGACGTCTGTATATACAGCCGCACTCTGGAGGAACACATGGAGCACTTGCGTCTTGTGCTACAACGATTTAAGGAGGAGGGCCTAAAGTTACGGCTTAAGAAATGCTTCTTCGGCCTTCAAGAGATGGAGTATCTGGGCTATAATGTGTCCGCTGGTAAATCTCCTGCTTCTACAAAGACAGTCGAGGCCGTTGCAGACTGGCTAGTGCCTACGACGCAGAAGGAGATTCGCAGTTTCGCACAATGCTGCAACTTCTATGCCAGATTTATTCATCATTTCAGCGACCTTACGGCTCCATTGACGGACTTACTGCGGAAGTCCCAACCATAGAAGGTTACGGTGACGCTTGCCTGTTTGGAAGTCTTCGAGACTCTCAAGTTACGGCTCATTTCCGCGCCATGCATGATCCTTCAGGAGGTCAACTCGGGCGCGACGTTCACCGTGGCTACATATGTTTCAACCGTGGGGATTGCAGGAGTCATGTTGCAAGACCAAGGAGGAGGCCTTCAACCAGTCTCTTAGTAGGCGCGGAAGCTGAATCCAACTGAGCGTGGTAACACTTACTCTGCGTACGACTCAGAAGCTTTGGCCGTACGCGAAGCTGTCAAGCACTGGAGGTGCTATCTTGAAGGGTGCTCTAAGTTCTTTGTCGTAACAAACCACGACACACTGCGACATATGCTCAGGCAACCGAACAATAGGCTAAACAAGAGGCAAGCAAGATACCTGCGGGATTTGCAACCGTTTGTGGGCTCAATGACACTTGCATATCGCCGGGAGGCTCGGAACGAAGCTAACCCGTCAAGCCGGCGTCCATACTTCGTTCCTCATGCCACATTTCCATTATTTTGGGATGGCGAGGTTCCGTCAGATCCAGAATTACGACGGAAGTCCTATCTGTTGTATGATGACGCACAATTAAACTTACTGAAAGTTAACGCGTTGCAACTGAGCTGTGAGTTCGCTGATCTCATTCGCGAGGGGTACTCCCAAGACTCGTTTTATGGGGACGACGAGGGTGAGTGGACGAAAGACAGCCGGATAGAAGCCAGAGATGGATATTTTTGGCGCCTCGATCGCCTCTGTATTCCGCGGAACTCTGAGCTCCGACTGAGATTGATCACAGAGCTACACGAAAGGTCGTCAGATGGTCACATAGGAGTTGCTAGAACTCTTGCTTAATCGCTCGACAGATTCTTGTGGAAACGACTTCGCCAAGATGTGAAAGATTTTTGTGAGCGTTGCGTCACATGTCGACGAGCCAAGATTCGACCGCAGATGGGTGCGACTCTTTACCCATTGCTTGTTCCACCCAAATCGTGGCACACAATTGGTCTTGACTACATGACACACTTGCGTGAGAGCAATGGCTTTAACATTGTGTTGATTGTAGTAGACCAACTAACACGAATGGCCCATTTCCTGCCGTGTACATGGATTGTTACTGCCGAAGAAACTGCAACTTTGTTTTTACAGGGAGTCTACCGATTACATGGAGTACCCCGTGTGATCGTGACCCGACATTCGTCAGTGACTTCAGGCAGACACTTTGGCGACGCCGCGGAACGCGCTTGAACATGATTTCGAGTCGACACCCTGAGATAGATGGACTGGCAGAGCGAGTGAACAACACATTCCATCAGTTTCTTCGTTGCTTCTGTTGCTGCCACGGCTCTGATTGGACGACGCTACTACCACAAGTGGAATTTGCGTACAACGCCTCTCGAGCACTCAGAATTGAACACACACACCGTTCGAGGCTAATTTTGGGTTCTCTCCTGAGGAGCCTCCTGACATGCTTTTTAGCATGCGACCGTCAATTCCGGTTTCGCAAGATCCAACAAAGCGGTTAAGATTGTTACAGGAAGTACATACCTTGGTACGATTTGTGTTACAACTACATAAGGACGAGATGCAGGCGGGCACAGAAACGTCTACAACACCACACTTCGCCAGAGGAGACAATGTGTCAGTCGTTACATCAAACCTTTTTCTGCGCGGAAAACCTAACCGGAAACTCAGAGACAAACTGCTTGGACCTTTTTCAGTGGAGTGGCAGATTGGAAAACACAGTTACAGATTGAAACTTCCAGCGACACTACGCTTACATCCTGTGCTCCATGTGTACAACTTACGACCCTGCTCTACCGCTGTCCCGGTGACTGTACGTGAAGGAGACGACGAGGAGTTTGACGTCTCGCACATCTCTGTTGTGTGCATCAAGTCGCTACCTGTACGACGAGGCAAATATTTGCTCTTCATGGGCGCCCGCCGGCGGCGCAGCGGCGGCGGCCCCGGAGGGGGGTGCGCTCGCAGGCCCGTCGGCATCCCCTCACCTCCCCGTGGTGGGCGCTGGAAACCCCGTAGCCGTTCCATGCTTGGCACGGTAGGGGGCTAAGACGGCCGACAGCTCGAACCGCGGGATCAGCATCTGTCGGGAAAGCCATGTACAGAGGGCTTTTGAAAAAAAAAAAATTCTGTGCTATACCGGCGCCAAGATCTCCTGCTCGGCCCGTCCGATGTGTTTTTTCGCGTACATATACTCCTAAATACAGCCTTACTTTGAGGGGTGGGGCCTGTACTACGGCAACGTTTGATGGCGAGGAGGGTACGGCCGGATCAACGGTGGGAGGCGGGTGTTGGAGCTTGTGGTGGCCAGCCTGGAAGCAACGCCATGATAGGGCGCTCGCTAGCCGTCGACCAGCCATGTGCCAGTCGAACCTTGCCGAGGGGTGAGGCAAGACATGGCACAGGCCGGTGGCTAGTCGCAGACGGAGGAGCGGCTATATGAAGCGGCGGCGATCCTCAGGAATAGCCGCCGCCGGAAAGCCCTGTACGGAGGGCTTTTTTCGGATACTAAAAAACAATGTCCGTACCCGGCGTCGAGCTGGTTGGGGAGCAGCACCAGGGTAGGGCGCTCACTAGCGAGCCGCTACGTCTGCCTGCGTTATCTCCCGGGGGGAGGAGTTAGATGGGACGGCAAGGAGGACGGTCGCGACAGGAGGAGCGACACAATCTGGCGGCGACGACCCTTTGGGTCGGCTCCGCCGGAAAACCCGGCACGGAGGGTTTTGTTTAATTCCGGGCGCCCGCGGCCCGCCGGATCCGGCTACGGTGACCTGCCCCCCCCCCCCCCCCCCCCTCTTCGACACCCACTACCCAGACAGACCTTCATAATCCTAGGATTCCTCAAGC
The DNA here is from genome assembly GCA_026401115.1 of Tetraselmis chui. Classification (NCBI taxonomy): domain Eukaryota; kingdom Viridiplantae; phylum Chlorophyta; class Chlorodendrophyceae; order Chlorodendrales; family Chlorodendraceae; genus Tetraselmis; species Tetraselmis chui. Next base: position 10,560 of record JAPMLY010001383.1, read on the forward strand.
GTGGGCCCGGGTGAGCGCGGAGGCCCCCGCTCAAGAACATGATGCTCGGTGGACGCGCGATTAGAGGGGGGGGGGTACGGCCATATGCCGGAAAACCGACAGGTACCCGGGTATCAGACAGAGAAAAAACCGGGGAAATGAGCGGGGAAAATTCAGGCGCGGAGGCAGGAGCGCTAGTTTTTTCTATGTCTGTGTGTCTCGGTCCCCCCCACCTGTCCTCGAGGTGACGGGGGACCTCGACATGGATGACCGCCGCGTCGGTGGACGCGGCAAGACCTTGGGGCGGGGTTTACGGGATGGAGCGGCGGAATCGACGAGCGACCACGCGAGGAGGGGTTTTTTGCCAGCCTTTCCCCTCCTACCTTCGGCAAGACCGAAGTCACGCGGGAGCTCGATTACGCTGGCCCATCGTCCCTCCCAAACGCCGACCGGCCTAGGCTGGTCGACACCCCGGTTCGGTGGGAGCGGGCCGTGCATCGTGAAGGTCGAGCATCAGTTTAGTTTTGCATTTCTCGACAAGTGGATTTATTTTTAGATCTGTTTTACTTGATTACAAAATTATTACGCTGTTACTGCTTAGGCGGGAGGACTGTGGCAATTACTGCGGTTCCTTACAATTTTTTAACTCCCGAGGAACGTCGACACACATTGCAGATAGGTGTGTCGATAGGTGTACCTGGTCGAAGAGACCCGGGCCCAACTTGCTAATAAGTCATGTATGGCGAAGTAGAGTGGCCCGAGAGACAGCAATCGGTCCAGTTTGCCGGCATATGTTGTAAACAATTTCCAATTTCCAATTTGCTCTTCATGACGCACTTTAGTGATGACGACATTCCACCTGTCTAGCACCGGTTGAACGAGGTACACAGAACAATGGCGTAACAAGAATTCTTGGAAACGTCCCAATGGCACAAGTGTGCCAAGACTCATGCGTACAACGAATTCGTGCACGCTCACCCACCGCGCATTCTTGAGTCCCAGTAACTGCTTCAGTAAAGGAGCTTAGACCAAGGAGGTATGCCTCGCGGCGGCCTCAAAGATCTATGAAGAAGGGGAGGGTACGAGTGTGACGAGTACAATCATGCAACAGTACATTGCATGACATTGTACAAGTACTCCTTACTAATTCCAATTCGTGCTTTTCCATCGGACGGACGTACAACGTGGGTGCGTCGCTACCGCAATATTCACAAGGGTTCTGATACATACTGTACGACATGTACCTCCCGGTACCAAGGAGTGGATCCGGCCAAGAAAACTAGGGTTCGAACCCACGAATCCGAGTAGATCCGTGACCATGCGCGTGCTATTCGTGCACATTTCGCTGCAATTTCGGGGTTTGAAGTTAGAGCATGTTTGCTCGGTAGGATCCGGATCCACTCCCTGCCCGGTACGTACATGTACGCACGGTTAATCTAACTAGCCAAAAGACGCGCCTAAGCGAGGTTGCCGATGCATAATGAGCCGCGTCGTGATTCTCCATGCTAGTCGAGCCGCGTCTCTGGACATGTGACAATAGTTGGTGAGCCCTTACGCCCGACACATAAGCGAGATAAGCATGCGTAAGCTATCTGGGCAGAAACCTATTTAAGCCCAATGCAATAGAGGGAGGTGACAAAACCCTTTAACAATTCCTTTGTTCACTTACAAACATGTACTGCTAAAGTATATGCAGTAAGACATCTCCTCATTTTCTCCCATCTACACCATCACAATGTCTTCAAACAACGACAGAACATAACAGAACAGATTTGTTCTAGCAATTAGCTGAAGAAGGCTAATCGCCACAAAATGGTCATCATCCAAGAGCCTCGTTTCACCTTTTTGACAGCCCCGAATCGTCGAATGCTCGTTCTGTCGTAGCCGTGAAGCATTGCGGTCGTACGGCCGGGGCGGCGTGGTTTTGTTTCACAATTTTAATGTGATTGCCCGGCATCTTCGCTCGTTGTGCTCATGAAGTGACGACGAGACGACTAGTACGCACCCACGAAGAGTCATTTTAGGGAAAATTGCAGCTTAGGTCGATGACGCAATGGTTGATTTTCACAAGATACGAAGACGTTAGCGTATTGTGTGCATTGTATACGAAGGCTGCGGCTTCATCTCGACGGCAACCAACCTGGGCAGTCATACTTTTGCGAGTGTGTTCGTATCCGTACATGGATAAACGAATTATTAAAATTGTTAGTTTATTATTATGCAGACAATAACGATTATTATCAAATACCGATGCTGCTAATACTATACAGGACACCTGGCGAAAAGTACCAGGTTTTGAGCGCTGTACATGCCCTGCTTCCTAACTTCGTTTTTTGCAATTGTATGTGAAGAAAATGTCGATTTGTGCGAGAGACTGCAGTACGTTAACGCGTTTAAGATCCTGCTCAGACGTATCAATTGTATGGTAATCCTTGCCACTTACATACCATGATCTGCGCTAAAAGCACATCATTCGCGCGCATTTCGATGCTGCTAGCAGAAGCTGGTTGTCGAATTGTCAATCATCGATGAATGCCGATCAATGGCAGACAACAAGTATTAATAATTCAAACAACCAATAAGAAAAGATAACGGGCGTGTACAGCTTCAAGGCGCAACGTCATGCGATGGTCCACTTGCGCTAGACTACTGCAGATGCGCTTGTTCAACCTGTGACGATTTTGTACAGCAGGCCAACTGCATTTCTATTCCTCGAGGTCAGCATACGGGTACGTAATGCCATTTCGACGGGTATATAATAATGCGTTGGAGTCGCGAAGGATAATAAATCCACTGCTCACGGAGAAGGAAAGCATACCGCGCTTGCATTGAAAAGTACGGGTAGAGGGGGTTGAGTACTGATAAAATTCGGCCTGCCGCCTGATACAACGTAAATAATCCGAATACGTAAAATTACGGGTATAGATATCGCTGAAACATGAAGTATTCGTCAAAATATACCACAATCAAAACGCGTGGGGCTCTGCCAATCGGTATGCAGGCGATGACGGAAATGGTGACACTATAAATTCGTCGCTCACCGCAAGCAATCGCAGCAAACGCATATCCTCTCCCTCTGCCAAGGCCTGACCCTAGCAGGCATTGACTCACCACTCTGACACAAAGATATTCCTACCTCTCAGCTCTCAGTCGCAAGAATGGGTATGCTCGACACACAACAAGCGAGGCGTGCCGACCTCGAAGCTCCGACCACCACCGGGCGCCTCATCAAGCTCTTCGGTACCACCAGCAAACACGGCAAACACACCGAGGCTGGCTTCAGCGAGTGCTACCGCTTGGGCCGCGTGCTTGGTTGCGGCGCTTTCTCCACAGTGCGCCTGGTTGTTGATCGCTCAACAGGAAAGGAATGGGCCTGCAAAGTGGTGACTGAGCAGGCGGAGCGCGAGCTCCTCCTCCGCGAAGTCGACATCCTGCAGCAGCTGGATCACCCCAACCTGCTCCAGTACCGCGAGCACTTCAGTACACCCGACAGCCTGTACATCATCACCGAGCTGCTGGAGGGCTCCGATCTCATGGCTGCTATTTTGGAACGCGGCTCGTATACCGAGGACGACGTACGCGATATCATCCGCCAGATGCTTAGTGCGCTGTCGTACCTGGACTCGAAAGGCGTGGCGCACCGCGACCTGAAGATGGAGAACATCGTGCTGACCACTTCTGCGGACAGCACTCAGGTGAAGATCATTGATTTTGGTCTCTCCGACCAGCTGTCCGATAGCAAGGCATATTTCACCGAGGCGTGCGGCACACCGATGTACCTGGCACCGGAGGTGGCGTCGCTCGTGCCCTACGGCACCAGCTGCGATGTATGGTCGGCTGGCGTGGTTCTGTTCATGCTGCTCTCCGGCGACTACCCGTTCCAGGGAAATTCGGTGAGCGAGCTAGTGAAGACGATTCGCGAGGCGGAGCTGCGGTTCAAGGACCCGGTATGGGAGATCACCTCCTCTGGCGCTAAGAACATGGTGCAGACGCTGCTGACGGCGAACCCCGCCTTTCGGGTATCGGCCGAGGAGGCGTTGGCGCACTCCTGGCTGGCTCAGTAAGGGAAGGCTCATGAATCAACGCAGTGGATCTGTACAAATATTGCTTTATGTTGCGTATCATTAACCAGCAGTGTATGTAGAATAATCAGCGCGCGCGCGAGTTGAAGATAGACTCACAACCAGGGCGCGTGACAAACTGTGTTCGTCTGAACGCTGAAATAAAATTCAATTTAACGATTAATCCAAATCTTCATTATCGATTTGTCCACAGTTGCATTTTGTCTCCACCCAACTCGCTCTGCAACACCGCCAGCTCGGCTATAACGGGGTGCTTTGCACCTGCAACGCGTGCGAAATAAATGGACCATCGCTCCACTCGTGCGCGTGCGTGGGGCTGCTCTTGGAAGTGGATGAGTATGGCCTCAACGCCCATGCACATATGACACTGACGTGGATGCCTCGTGAGAATGCACGGGAGATCCTTCTGAGACCCCGCGGTTTGGCGAAGGTCAGCCAATGCATCCACTTGAATTGGCAAAATGCACAGCTTCGTGTTATATTTCGGCTACTCGCGTAGCAACAGAGGTCTGTGTGGCACCTCATGTGAAGGAGCACGAAAAAGGGATGAATGAGGGCATGTTTTGCTGTGCTCGTGTGTCAAGACGAAAACGGGAGAAAAGTTCACCTAAAGAAGGGGATAGTGGGCTCACTTTTACGTACAAGAATAAGGTGATCGGGGTACTTTCGCCTTCAAGCTATGGCTGACACATTCCACAAGCAGAATGAGTCTTGGTCCTCCTGCCCCTGTGCGAGCTTGGCTTTACAGTTGAATAGTCTCATGTGGCAGCCTTATGGAGCTGCCAAAATTAGGTGCTAAAGGAATCATTTCTCATAAACCATGCAACACTCAGACTTGCAACTTCATACATGGTCTGTGTAGGGTCGGACATACAGACACTATGCGCACACATACACACACATACACTCATGATGCACGCACAGCAGCTCACACTTACATTGACAAGAAAACATGAGAGAGCACGCACACACACACACACGCACGCGCACACAAAAATAGATTTGGAACAACCATTTCCCCTTTATAAGCACACACACACACACACACACACACACACACACACACACACACACACACACACACACACACACACACACACACACCTTCTTCTCTCATTTTGTACGATTTGTAATTTGTCACACACACTACCCTGTGTGTCGCACTCTGTGTTTTTGTAATCACAGAAATAATGCTTCTGTACCCATCGTAGGGATGCGCAGTAGTTAAAGACGTATCTAAATCTCAATCCCAATAAGTGCGTTGGATGAAGGACGCAATACAATAAGTCGATTTTTTTTCTAAATACTAAATATCACATTTGTAGTACCGACTCCAATCGAGCTGATGATTAGCATACACACCGACACACACATAGACACGAATACACACACACACACACACACACACACACACACACACACACACACACACACACACACACACACACACACACACTCACTGACACACACACACACACACACACACACACACTGACACTGACACAGACACACTGACACGCACACACAGACACAGACACACACACAAAGACAGAGACACACACACACACACACATACATACACACACACACACACACACACACACACACACACACACACACACACACACACACACACACACACACACACACACACACACACACACACACACACACACACACACACACACACACACATTTTAGCAATTCAATGTAGGAGGATTGTGGCGTACCTGTACCGTAGCTACCACAGCTGGATGGCACTACATTTCATCCGCTGTGCCAAGAAAACCGGAGTTTCCTCGTTCCTTACGTACCGTATCGAGGAAACACTGGTGTTTTGAGCGCTGTACATGCATCGCTTCTTAAATTCCTTTTTTGCAATGGTATGTGAAGAAATGATCGAATTGTTCGAGAGACTGCTGTACGTCAAAGCGTTCGATCAAGACCCGCTTGAGACGTATCATTGATGTGGTACAGTTTACATATCATGATGCTAAAAGTTCACTACAGTTCGCGCGCGTTTCGATGCTGCCAGAAGCTGGTTGTCGATTTGTCAATGATCGATACATGCCAATGAATGGCAGACAACAAGTATTGATAATTCAAACAACCAAGAAAAGATAGCGGGAACGTACAGTAAAAGCCGCAATGTCATGCAATGGTACACTTACGCTAGACTACTGCAGATGCGCTTGTTCAACCTGTGACGATTTTGTACAGCAGGCCAACTGCATTTATATTCCTCGAGGTCAGCATACGGGTACGTAATGCCATTTCAACGGGTATATGATGCGTGTGAGTCGCTAAGGATAAATCCACTGCTTACGGAGAAGGAAAGCATACCGCGCTTGCATTTTAAAGTACGGGTAGAGGGGGTTGAGTACTGATAAAATTCGGCCTGCCGCCTGATACAACGTAAATAATCCGAATACGTAAAATTACGGGTATAGATATTATCGCTGATGAAATGTGAAGTATTCGTCACAATATACCACAATCAAAACGCGTGGGGCTTTGCCAATCGGTATGCAGGCGATGACGGAAATGGTGACACTATAAATTCGTCGCTCACCGCAAGCAATCGCAGCAAACGCATATCCTCTCCCTCTGCCAAGGCCTGACCCTAGCAGGCATTGACTCACCACTCTGACACAAAGATATTCCTACCTCTCAGCTCTCAGTCGCAAGAATGGGTATGCTCGACACACACCAAGCGAGGCGTGCCGACCTCGAGGCTCCGACCACCACCGGGCGCCTCATGAAGCTCGTCGGTACCACCAGCAAAAACGACAAACACACCGAGGCTGGCTTCAGCGAGTGCTACCGCTTGGGCCGCGTGCTTGGTTGCGGCGCTTTCTCCACCGTGCGCCTGGTTGTTGATCGCTCAACAGGAAAGGAATGTGTGTGTGTGTGTGTGTGTGTGTGTGTGTGTGTGTGTGTGTGTGTGTGTGTCTGCAGTTATGTTTGTGTGCGCGCGTATGTGTCTATGTGTGTGCGTATGTGTATGTGCGCGTGTGTGTGAGTATGTGGGTGTGAGCGAGAGAGAGGGAGTGTTGCTCCTGCTGTGTGAGTGAGAAAGAGAGGGGGCGTGATAGTTTGTCTGTGCATTTGTCTTTTTGTCCGGGTGTGCCGGACGCATAGCGGCCCGAGCTTCAGGAAAGAGCATAACTTAAAAGTATTCCACTATTCTAGCTTTCTCAAAGCTTGGAGTTTCGCAATGGCCTCTTCTTCTACCCGTTATGTCCGTATGCAACATTTTGTTCGTCGATCTACTTTTGTTCCGTTTCGGCGTTTTTGGGGGGATGTGCGACGTGAATTCATGCAACGTCTCTCTGCTGCTCTTCATGGCACTTTGGGTTCCTATCTCCGCGACGCTTTTCATGAGGGCAGTGCTGGTGCTGTGGCATGCCTTCCTCTTCCTCGGGCTCAGGTTTTTCCCTCTTTTCTTCTTTTTGCTTGGTGGCCTCCAATGCTTTTTCTTGTTTTTTTTTTTTTTAGTGTCAACGATACGACTAAGGATTACTACGCAACCACGAAGAGTTATTTAGGGACACTTACAGATTGGCTCGATGACGCAACGGTTGATTCTCACACAATGCGAAGACTATTGTAAGTAATTCCTAACGTAGAGTAGCTACAACAAGCTAATGTATGCTCTGATATAAGTCCTTATGTACAGGACATCGACTAGAGTGCTTGACGCACGATATCACTAGCTAGACTATAGACAGCTAACAGCTCCAGACTAAATCACTAATCTTGTCTCGATACCAGCCGTCACCCAAGGTTGTTTAGCGTACTTGTAACCAGCACACCGCAAGTTGCAATTTCTTCCTTATCGAACCGTGCATACCACGTTCAACATGTTATGGAGCCCTCCACATGAAGGATACGCGAGACAGCAGTGTCATCCGGCGTGCAACTTGGATACTCGCCCGAAGGCAACGCCGAACACATTTTCTAAAATTACAATACTTTACACACTACTTAAGTTTTACTTTGTATTTCCATTTTTAATTCTGCTGTACGGAACAGTCCCGCTATCATCGACCCTACCCTAGCCTACTACGGCTATGCTCTACTCTACGCCACGACGACCTAGCCAACCACACAAGCGCACTCGCTTGTGAGGACATGGTGCATAAATGTCCAAGCTAGAGAGGGGAAGGGGGGACTAGAGTGCCACAGTGAGGGTGAACACTCATACATAGGGTGCACGACAGCCTCAGCCGTTTAAGCAGCGGACATATACACCTGCATGTTCATGCCTCGGCTGTCACTGTGCCCCACATTGGGTGGAGGATACGGAAAAGGTGCATTGAGACATCCCGGGGCATCATGCCGAGGGGTCGGTGGGCATCATGCCGTCTCTTTGAAACCACCATTAGGCACAGTTACCGCAAGTGGATTTTTCCACTATTTGGGTACCTGTTTTTCTTGGAATGGCGCCAAAATCGAAACCGGCGCCCGCGGCATCGGCCGACGACACCATCGCCGACTCCAGTCGCGACGCCACTCTGTCTGTCGACTCGGCCGGCGACAGCACTCGACTGGTCATGGAGCAGCTGCAACTCCTCCATGCCCGCATGGACGACCATGCCCGGACTCAGTCGGAACTGCTCCGTCGGGACGCGCTGCGCGATCACCCGGTCGCTATCAGCACTACCGCCGCGAATTCACCGGTCGACGCCCCCTACAAACCCACTTGGGAGTTCGTGCTTGCTCCGCCGCACGAGCCGGCACACAGTGGCACCACCGGTCGCCGGCATACGATCGACCCTGAATTCGTCGCAATGACGGCGGACAAGGCCACACACTTCGACGGTGATTTGTTTTCACGGTCGTTTCGCATGGACGCTCCACTGATGCCCAAGACGGGGGAGTTTAAAGCATGGAAGCGCCATTTCATGTCGTTCTTATCGATTAAGGCGGCCGCACTCATCCCATAAATGGCTCTATCGTCGTCGGGTGTCCCCATGAATCTAGTCGCACATCGGTACGCACACGCTATGCTTGTTCAGTGCTGCCGACATAACAAACAAGATGCACAAACAATTGCGGGGGTCCGTGTTGGACGGCCCGACTGCGGACAGCTGCATGGGAAATGTTGTGCGAGAGACTGGACGCGCAATCCATCTCGCGCACATTGTCACTCATGGACCGTATGATGGTCCGGCAAGCATCTCGCCAATCTGTGTATGCATACGTTCATGTAGTCAAGCAGCACTTTGATAAGGTCAGCGAATGTGTGCAGCTCAAGGACGGATTTGCAACGATTCACCCGCACGTCGTCGCGATGGTCATTATTCGTGGACTCTCCAATGTTGGACAATATGGCCAAACGAAGCAGTGGGTGATTAATGCTTTCGACACTGACTTCATCATGTCAGCGGATAGAGTGATGGGGAGCATTATCCACTTGGCGCAGAATCTGGACGCGGACGACACTGTTACATCTGACAGTGCTGCTATTGGAATTCCAGTCAATGCGTTCCTTGCTGATCGCAAGCGCCAAGGTGGCCGCGGCCTCGGTGGATGGGCAGCTAACAAATCCAAATTCAAATTTGCTATGAAGTGTGGCGCGTGTGGTGACCCAAACCACGTTTGGTCCACCTGCAAGGCACATGATGCTGACGTCCTCCGTTGGACATTGGCCAAGCGCAAGCGAGTAGCAGAGAAATACGCGGGTCATGCCCCTCCTACGGCACATTTGAGTGACGTAGCGGCTGCATCTGCACCATTGGAGGATGATATCGACTGTCCCCTAGAGTACGACATGCAGGATGAGTACGATGACACAGAGGTGAGTGTTTCTTTCACCTCTATTGCTTTCGCGTCCCCTGCGTCCTCGATCGTTGACATGTCGGACTACTGGGTCGTTGACTCCGCCTGCTCCGTCAATCTTACGGCGTTTCGATCTGATTTCTTTGAGTTTAATCCCTCCTCTCGGCATAACACAGTCGGTGGTGTCGGTGTCTCGGTTAAGGGGAGCGGACTCGTTCGTGTTCCGATCTGCCTCGTGTCCGGTGAGTCAGTTATTCGACACGGTCACGCAGTGTACACACCTTACTTATCCTCACGGTCGGATCAGAAAAGCAGTCGTCTAATGAGTGTCAGCTAGATGCAAAAACATTCTGGCTGCGAGTTTTCGTTTCCTATTAACTCTGACAGTGGCATGCTGCTTGTCACCACATGAATGGGGATGCTAATTCCGTGGGGGAACGACCTTTACCTCCTTTCGAGGTCACATGACTGTGCGGGGCTGCCCTCGAGACATGTAGATAGCCGTAGTATGAGATCATTCGCACTTGCAGCTCACTGTGACGCTGCTTTGTGGCATAGCCGGCTGGGTCACTTGAACATGAAGAGCCTTCTGGCTCAACATTCACACAATACACAATCTGTGCTTGTAATGCCAAGTTCTGTAAATTATCTCTCGTGTTAATCTTGCAATCTGAATAAGGCCACCTCAGCCCCACAAAATCGCAAAGCATCTCACAAGCCTGCAGCCCCACTTCAGCCCCCCAGTCGTCTGAGGGGAAAAAGGCCATGCAACTCGAGTTCGACTCGTTGACATCTAACCAAACATGGGACCTAGTCCCCGTGCCTGCTGGGCGCCGTGTAGTGAACATCACGTGGGTCTATAAGGCTAAAACATACGCCTTTGGAGCTGTTTCACGGTACAAGGCGCGCTTTGTCGCAAAAAGCTGCAGCCAACGCGAGGGAATCGATTACACCGAGACGTTCTCGCCGGTGATCCGACTTGCGAGCCTACGTGTATTTTTCAGTATCGCCCCAGCACATGATCTCGAGCAAGGCGGTCTAGACATCGACACGGCGTTCCTATTCGCACCCATTAAAGAGGATGTCTACATCAGACAACCACTTGGGTCCGATGACGGCACCTTCAACGCGTGTCACCTGCGTCAGTGCCTATACGGTCTGAAGCAGTCACCCCGTGGGTTTATTAATGAGCTATTACGCGACATGCTCGTCTCACATGGCTAGCGACAGCTCATGTCGGACCCGTGCATTTACATTTTTGAGGCATACGGTGTTTTTGCAATGATTGCCCTTTATGTCGATGATATCCATGTGGCGTGCAATAACACCGCCTGGCGGGTGGCATTCACAACGCTGGTCCGCTCGCGCTTTGACAATAAGGACCAAAGTGATATGTCAGACATTATTGGGATGCACATCACTAGGGCCCGGGCAGCGCGGACAATCAGCCTCGACCAAGGCAAATACGTGCGCGAACTGCTTGAGAAGCATGACATGACAAATTGCAAACCCTCGTGCCTCCCAATGGACCATGGCTTCATGGCTGCTATTTCGAAGCATCCACTAGTCCCCCTCACGGGTGCGCAACGTGACATGTACCCCAGTCTACTAGGCAGTCTGCAGTATGCCGCTGTCTGCACAAGACCGGGCATCTCGACGGCACTTAGCATATTGGGCTAAGCGCAGGCCCACCCTAGCGTGGCCCACATGCAAGCCATGAAGAAGGTTTTGCGATACCTCAAGGGCTCACCCAACATGTGCCTGACGTTGGGGGGGGGGGGGTGCGGACAACTCACTCCAACTTACCGGCTTTGCTCATGTGGACAGGGGCCGTGACAGCGAGACACGACGTTCACGGTCGGATTTTCGGTTTACAGTGGGCAGAGATGCAGTCGGCTATAAGTCGCGGAAACAGTCATGTGTCGCACAGTCCACATGCGAAGCAGAGTACTACTCAACATCGGACGCAACCAAGGAGGCAATCCACATTCGACAGCTGCTATCGGAAATCTTCAGTCGACTTGTCAGCGGTACGACCACCATATGGGAAGACAATCAGAGCTGCATCGCCTATTCGCAGAACGCCACGGTGAGCGAGAATACCAAGCACATCGACATGAAGTATCACTTCGTGAAGGACCACGTGCAACCGGGAACTATCAAACTACGGTATCTACCCACTGGTGACATGGTTGCCGATATGCTGACCAAGCCACTACCTGGACCTGCACTCGTGAAACACAAGAGCGCCATGGGGACATCCGGACCCATGCAGCGATACACTTCGTAGAGGGAATACTGTAATCACTTCCATCCGATTACAAGACACCCCTTAGCTATCTTGAGGGGGAGGGTTGTAAGTAATTCCTAATGTAGATTAGCTACAGAGAGCTAATGTATGCTTTGATATAAGTCCTTATGTACATGACATCGACTAGAGAGCTTGACGCACGATATCACTACTAGACTGTAGACAGGTAACAGCTCCAGACTGAACCACTTATCTTGTCTCGACACCAGCCGTCACCCAAGGCTGCTTGTTTAGCGTACCTGTAACCAGCACACCGCAAGTTACAGTATCTTCCTTATCGAACCGTGCAAGCCACATTCAACAGACGTTAGCGTAGTGTTTGCGTTGCCTACGAATGCTACGGCTTTATCTCTAAGGCAGCCAACCTGCGCAGTCATAATTCTGCGAGTACGCGAGTATCCGTATGAATTGACGATTTAAAATCGTTAGGTTCTACAGACAATTGTCATAGTTAAATACCGATGCTGCCAATAGAACAGGACACCTGGCGAAAACCAGGTTTTGATGAGCGCTGTACATGCACTGCTTCCTAAATTTCTTTTTTGCAATGGTATGTGAAGAAAAGGTCGAATTATTCGAGAGACTGCTGTACGTCAAAGCGTTCGATCAAGACCCGCTTTAGACGTATCATTGATGTGGTACAGTTTACATATCATGATGCTAAAAGTTCACTACAATTCGCGCGCGTTTCGATCCTGCCAGAAGATGGTTGTCGATTTCTCAATGATCGATACATGCCGATGAATGGCAGACAACAATCAGTACAGAGACAATTCAAACAGAAAAGAAAAGATAGCGGGCATGTGCAACTGAAAGGTGCACTGTTACATCCGCTCTAGACTACTGCAGATGCGCTCGATCAGCATGTGACGATATTGTACAGCAGGCCAGCTGCATTTCTATTACTCAAGGTCAGCAGACGGGTAAGAAATGCTATTAGGACGGGTATATGGTGGGCTTGAGCGGCAATAACAGAGGGAAAAAAAAATCCACTGTTTGGATGCACATGCACAAAGAAAGGCGCATAATCCTTCCCGCGCTCGCATTTTAATTAAATTACTGGTATGAATGGGGTGAAGTACTAATAAAAAGTCGGCCTGCCTGGTACAATGCAATTTCAAGTACATAAGACTACGGGTACAGATATCGCTGATGAAACATAAAGTATTCGTCAAAATATACCACAATCAAAACGCGTGGGGCTCTGCCAATCGGTATGCAGGCGATGACGGAAATGGTGACACTATAAATTCGTCGCTCACCGCAAGCAATCGCAGCAAACACATATCCTCTCCTTCTGCCAAGGCCTGACCCTAGTAGCAGTCATTGACTCACCACTCTGACACTAAGATATTCCTACCTCTCAGCTCTCAGTCGCAAGAATGGGTATGCTCGACACACAACAAGCGAGGCGTGCCGACCTCGAGGCTCCGACCACCACCGGGCGCCTCATGAAGCTCTTCGGTACCACCAGCAAACACGACAAACACACCGAGGCTGGCTTCAGCGAGTGCTACCGCTTGGGCCGCGTGCTTGGTTGCGGCGCTTTCTCCACCGTGCGCCTGGCTGTTGATCTCTCAACAGGAAAGGAATGGGCCTGCAAAGTGGTGACGGAGCAGGCGGAGCGCGAGCTCCTCCTCCGCGAAGTCGACATCCTGCAGCAGCTGGACCACCCCAACCTGCTCCAGTATCGCGAGCACTTCAGTACACCCGACAGCCTGTACATCATCACCGAGCTGCTGGAGGGCTCCGATCTCATGGCTGCTATTTTGGAACGCGGCTCGTACTCCGAGGACGACGCACGCGATATCATCCGCCAGATGCTTAGTGCGCTGTCGTACCTGGACTCGAAAGGCGTGGCGCACCGCGACCTGAAGATGGAGAACATCGTGCTGACCACTTCTGCGGACAGCACTCAGGTGAAGATCATTGATTTTGGTCTCTCCGACCAGCTGTCCGATAGCAAGGCATATTTCACCGAGGCGTGCGGCACACCGATGTACCTGGCACCGGAGGTGGCGTCGCGCGTGCCTTACGGCACCAGCTGCGATGTATGGTCGGCTGGCGTGGTTCTGTTCATGCTGCTCTCCGGCGACTACCCGTTCCAGGGAAACTCGGTGAGCGAGCTTGTGAAGACGATTCGCGAGGCGGAGCTGCGGTTCAAGGACCCGGTATGGGAGATCACCTCCTCTGGCGCCAAGAATATGGTGCAGACGCTGCTGACGGCGAACCCCGCCTTTCGGGTAACGGCCGAGGAGGCCATGGAGCACTCCTGGTTGGCTCAGTAAGGGAAGGTGCATGTATCAACGCAGTGGATCTGTACGAATATCACTTTATGTTGTGTATCATTTATGAGCAGTGTATGTAGAATAATCAGCGCGCGCGCGAGTTGAAGATAGACTCACAACCAGGGCGCGTGGCAAACTGTGTTCGTCTGAACGCTGAAATACACATCAATTTAACCATTAATCCAAATCTTCATTATCGATTTGTCCACAGTTGCATTTTGTCTCCACCCAACTCGCTCTGCAACACCGCCAGGTCGGCCATAACGGGGTGCTTTACGCCACCGCGTGCGAAATAAACGCACCCTCGCTCCACTCGTGCGCGTGCGTGGGGCTGCTCTTGGAAGTGGATGAGTATGGCCTCAACGCCCATGCACATATGACACTGACGTGGATGCCTCGTGAGAATGCACGGGAGATCCTTCTGAGACCCCGTGGTTTGGCGAAGGTCAGCCAATGCATCCACTTGAATTGGCAAAATGCACAGCTTCTTGTTATATTTCGGCTACTCGCGTAGCAACAGAGGTCTGTGTGGCACCTCATGTGAAGGAGCACGAAAAAGGGATGAATGAGGGCATGTTTTGCTGTGCTTCTGTGTCAAGACGAAAACGGGATAAAAGTTCTCCTAAAGAAGGGGAGAGTGGGCTCACTTACGTACAGGAATAAGGCGATCGGGGTACTTTCGCCTTCAAGCTATGGCTGACACATTCCACAAGCAAAACTCGCCTTGATTCTCCTGACCCCGTGCACGCCTGTCTTCACAGGTAAATCGTTACATATGGCAGCCTCATTGAGCTGCCAAAATTAGGCGCTGAAGGAGACATTACTTATAAACCATGCGATGCTCAAATTTGCAACTTCGTATATGGTCTGTGTACGGTCGGACATAAAAACACTACGCGCACACACAGACACACATACATACACTCATGATGCACACACAGCAGCTCACACTTGCGTTGCCAAGGACGCATTAGAGTGCGCGAGCGCACAAACACACGCACGCACGCGCACACAAAACATTTTAGGAACAACTACCACCCCTTTATAAGCACGCACACGGACACACATATAAGATAACTTCCACACACACACACGCGCGCGCGCACACACACACACCAAACGTATATGGAAAAACGAGCATATCTTTAATCGTACACACACTCAGACACACACACTCAGACACACACACACACACACAGACACACATACACACACACACACACACACACACACACACACACACACACACACACACACACACACACACACACACACACACACACACACACGCGCACGCACGCACACACACACACACACACACACACACACACACACACACACACACACACACACACACACACACACACACACTCAGCCCCGCAGCTAGGTATGGGAATGCCCCATCGAAATGGGGTTTCGATAGGTCATATCCATGGCTAGCAGCTACCACTTCACCTTGCTGGGTCCGACTCTTGACACCTTTGTAGCAGTTTGTACCATAATCGTATCCCACAGCCAACGCGTACGCGAGATTAAAAGAGGCGCTCAAAAGCGCTTCAGCTCACGGAGGAAAGACGCATCTTATTCCTTCGCTCTCGGCTGGCGCTCCGAAGTATATTACGTCGCGTAGTCTGTTGACAGTTGCATTCCTTTGCACAGTCCCCATTTACACTGTAGCCCAATGTCCCTTAGTACTTATTGTTGTCCTGCATGCGGTTTTTTTCGTGCCCGCCTGTGGTGGCCGACCGGCCCATCCGTTTGTTTTGCCGGCCGCCACTCCCCTCCTTTCACTCCCTATGTCCCTAGAGTTGGTCCCCTTGCGGGGCCGGCTCGGCTATCCCGTGTAACCATCATGCTTCCTCTCTCGAGCCATGCACCGCGTTCAACATAGTCAAAGACGTAAGAACGACCGGAACGCCTAGACATCCTAAAATATGTTCGCTACGTGTGTAAATTGCGTTATCGTAATAGTTACACTCCAAACGACGCTATCTAATGAGTATCTTTGGTGTTAGTCGACGCCGTGTGTGCTAGCCGACTGCCAGCTTCACACGGCACGATAAGACATGCCACGCTTTTAGATCAAAGGCGTGTTTTGCAAACGTGAATCGCTGGCTGGCCTAGCTTTAGCAAGGGCATCATGCAAAGAGCTATCGCCGTAGATGAATTGGCCCCTTTCCTCCTTAGCTTTGTCCGCCATGTTCTTGTTACGAAACCGGCCGCCGTCAGCACAAATAGAATATCCCGCCCCTTAAAAGATTCAATTTAGACTCGCTTTCACACCGTTGCACCGAGGCTGCTATAGGCACCCGCCTTCACATTCCTAGCGAAGGCGTACGCGAGCTGGTGCGCACACACGCATGCGCCTTAATGTCACATCACCCCGAGCCGCCGCGCACCTGTTGTGGATGGTGGGGGTTATCTCGGGCCGTGGCACGCCTACATATCATGATCAGACTCACCGGGTATCGAACCCGCGACAATCAGCGTATTAGGTGTGCGCTTTACCGGCGCACCGAAAAAGCATAGTTGACATATGTGGCCACATACCACATATACACCAAACTACGACGTTACTACGCCCCCCTTCTGATTTTATTCGTGTCTTCGCGACACACTGTGTTAAACTACCCATTTCCTTGTTATGGATCTTCCTTGCAAGATGCTTCCATGTGAAAAAATTGTTACAAGAAAAAAGTGGAAACCACCAAGCAGAAAAAAGGAGGAAAAACCCACATGCCTCGGTCAATGGGGCACTTCAATGTTAAGCCAGGGTGGTCGAATGCTGATATCGGCGACATATACTTGTCTTCGTCGCTTCCTTGGCATGGGTGCTATTGTGACGAGTACAGTCACCAGGACATTGTACATGTACTCGTTACGGATACCAAATCGTGCTTTTCCACAGGACGGACGTATACTCGTGGGTACGTCGCTACTGCAATATTGTAATGGTGCTGATGCTACAGTACGACCAGTACCTCCCGGTACGTACAGATATGCATAATTAATCTAACTAGCCAGATGACGCGCCAGAACGAGCTCTTCAATGCAGAAGGAGCCGCGTCGTGAAACCCAATGCTAGGCAGGCCGTGTCTCGAGGACAGATGACGACGGTTGAGCAGCACTAACGCCTGACACGTAAGCGAAGCTTGCAGGCGTAACTAGTCTGGGCTGAAACCTATTTAAGCCCAGTGCAGTAGAGGGAGGTGACAGAACCTTTAAACAATTCCTTTGTTCACTTACAACATCTACTGCCTAAATACAGCAGTGAAACATCTCTCATCAATTGCCTCTCGACAACATCATTTGCCATCTTGCAACAACAAAACTAGACAGACTAGAACAGATTTGTGCTAGCGTTTAGCTTTCAGAGGCTAACCGCCACACTATTGACTCTCGTTTAAGCATCCGCATAAAACATCGATGTATTCACGGCATCATGATGCGTCTGCCGCATCAACCGCATCAATGCGTCCATGAATTACTTCCATGTGTGAGCAATGCGTCCATGAATTTGTACCGTATTTCATCAATGCATCCACGAATTATTGCTTGATTTCATTAATGCGTCCATGAGTTAGTGTCCTATTTAATCGATGCATCCATGAATTATCCCCCCAATTAATCAATGTATCCATGAATTAGCAATGTATTTAATCGATGTACAACGAATTACGTGTGTAATTCCGGGACATCGGTAGCATCGATGCATCCCATTTGAAAGTTCTTAGATAAGATTATTGTAGAAGTCAATAGTAGTACGATCTTGCTAAAATATATACATGGCTACTATCCGGTAACAACCCGGCTCATTATGTCCTTAAAAGTTTATGAGTGAGGAGGTCGATGTTGATGCATCAATGCATATTCGTCTCGCATTACATTGCACACCAATGCATCCATGAATTAGTGCCCTACCTTATCCATGCGTCCATGAATTAGTTCCCTATTTAATCAATGAGTCCACGAATTCGTGCCCCATTTAATCGATGCATTCACGAATTACTTACCCATTTAATCAATGCATCCACGAATTGGTGTCTTATCTAATCGATGCGTCCATGAATTAGTAGGAGAGTAATAAAACGGTTGATGCATCAAAGTTTGATGCATTGCAATTGCTACTTGATCTTTACTTTCTGAGGTTGATGCGGAGGCTTACTCTCGCTCTTTGCATTCTGAGAGTTATGTCCGTTTGCAATATTTCGTTCGTCGCACTTATGTTCCGTTTCGGCGTTTTTGGGGGGATGTACGGCGATAATTCATGCAACGTCTTTTTGTTGCTCTTCATCGTACTTTGGGTTTTTATCTCCGTGACAACATGAAGGCAGTGCTGATGCTGTGGTATGCCTTCCTGTTCCTCGGGCTTAGGTTTTTTCTACTTTTCTTCTTTTTCTTGGTGGTCCCCTCTGCTTCTTCTTTGCTACGGATACCACGACCACACAGGAATTTTATTACTTACACAGGAGTTCAAGTACTTTACAGGACCGACATCACGTACCTATACTATGATGTAATATTATGTTTTTTACGCTCGATTTCTGACTGGGTTCTTCAGAGTTAAGGCAGGGTTGACGAATACTGATGTCGATGTCGGCAGAATTGTCGATGCTACGGATATCGCGACCACACAAGAGTCTAGAGTACAGGTACTTTACAGAGTACTGATATCACGTGCCTGATCTAACTGGCGGAGATTTGGCATCACATTGTTCAGGTACAGGTACCTGTACCAGTACTATGTTGTTTATTGCGCTCCATTTATCAATGTGTTAATGATTTCGACGGATACTAGATACAGACAAGTAAGTTAACACAGAACATCCAGCGGCCCTGGCTCCTGTTGCGTCCGTAATTACCCCCTTCCTATACAGGAATGATAATTATCATTCATTAATTTTCTGGGTGACAATTATCATTATCGCGGCCGTGGTCCTATACAGTGCGAATGATAAATTATCATTCCGTCATCATACAATCTGTACAGGATACCGGATTCGCGCGGGAACCGATTTGCTGCAGCCGCTGCCGCCAGACCATGCGTACGCGGCGCACGTTGGCAGCGCGACCGACCACCTTGAACCCGGCGGGCCACAGCACCACCTCCTCTACGAGGCGGTTCCCCGCTTGTGAGCGCATAAGGGGTATCCCCTCCAGCGCGATGGCGGCGACGAGCATCGTCGCCACGACCCTACGCGCGGCGGGCGACACGCGGGGCCGCATCCCGCTACTATTTGAGGGGCTCCGCATATCAGCACGTTCGTGCTGTGGCGCCGTGGCCGCTGTGGGCGTGTAGTATAGACGCCTGTGGGTCCCTTGGGCGCCTGTGGGTGCGCCTACGGGTGCGCACAAGCGGAGCACGCGGGCGGGGCTCTCGAGCTGATGGTCAGACCGGGTGGTAGAGGCGACTACAGGCGGGCGGCTGCCACAAGGGCGTTAAAAACGTACCGTACGGGACGGAAAAGTTATCATTATTTTTATTGATAACTCTAGCGCTCTTCAATCCCGAAGCCGCTCGGGATTTAAGAGCGATAGAGTTATCATTAGCAATGATAATTATCAATCGTTTTCGGCGTTTTTTGGGGGATGTGCGACGAGAATTCATGGAACGTCTTTCTGCTGCTCTTCATGGCACTCTGGGTTCTTATCTCCGCGACGCTTTTCAGGAAGGCAGTGCTGATGCTGTGGCATGCCTTCCTGTTCCTCGGGCTTAGGTTTTTTCTTCCTTTCTTTCTTTTTCTTGCTTGGTGGCCTCCACTGCTTTTTCTTGTAAGAATTTTTTGATAATTATCAATCGCGATACTATTTTTACGCGGACCGTCAGATCGCCGCTGGTACAGGTGGACAAGATCTTGACCGTCCACTGTACCCGTACCGGGTACCGTTAAGAGTTAAGAAAAAGTTATCATTCCTGTACAGGAAGGGGGTTAGCAGTCCGAACCCTAATACAGTTGATTATTTTTTTGAATCAGCAAAATTTCTTACAAGAAAAAGCAGTGGAGGCCACCAAGCAAGAAAAAAAAAGGAGGAAAAAACCCAAGCCCGAGGAACAGGAAGGCATGCCACAGCACCAGCACTGCCCTCCTGAAAAGCGTCGCGGAGATAAGAACCCAGAGTGCCATAAAGAGCAGCAGAAAGACGTTGCATGAATTCTCGTCGCACATCCCCCCAAAAACGCCGAAACGGAAGAGAAGTATATCGACGAACAAAATGTTGCATACGGACATAACTGTCAGAGCGCAAGGAACGAGAGTCAGCGGCCCCCATGCCAAGGAAGCGACGAACAGCCACCAAAATAGCCAAGCGATCGACCAACTCAGCCGCCATCGGCGCCAACCGGCCCCCATCCTCCATGGCGAATGGGTAATAGTCATGGACCGACTGAACCGAAGGCGTGCCAAGCAAAGCGGAAGTGCGGAGGTCCGCATCAAGTTTGCCTTGCTGAGCTCCCAATGCAAGGCTGCCAGGGAGTGGAAGGCGAGCACCTATACGAGGAACGTTGGTGTTCGTGCGAGCACTTGTAACCGTCACATCAACAACAAGACGACGGTGCGGAGCCATGAAGTCAAACCAAACCACATCCCCAGGACGATCACGTGAAGCTCCCGACCGAATACGGCGGACCTCCAACCGCAAGTCCCGGCCCTTAGTAGCCCCCGCTTCAAGCATGAACTCTTCAAGCACGTGGACAATACGGTCGTGGAGTTGAATGATATACCAAGAGCACGGGCACCGGGGGATATGGTCCACGAGCATAGCGGCAGTTGAGCGCTCACCCGACATAAAGATGCTCGATACCGTCGACGAAGATCCATACCCGCGAGATTCTGAAGGGGCCTCATTGCACCGAGGGCATTTTTGAACATGAGCGGCGCGCTCCGCAGTCAAGCCAAGCACCCGGTGGGCTGCCATCGTATAGCAATCGGATGGCACCTTGAAACTGGACTCATGTGAAGCGAAAAAGAGAACCAAAGCCCCGCGAACCGTACCCGAAATCACCCTCATATAGTCCGGTGGGGAAGGTCTGCAGAACGCCAAGAGGTCAAGGTAGGCCCGGGCACGAAGAATGCGCGAAATGCCCCGTTGAATGTGGCCCCCGGAATCTCCCAAGCGAGTGAGAGCATCGGGAGTCGGAAGTTGTAGGCTAGTCACTTGGGTAGCGGGTGCCACCGCATTGTTGACCGTAGATACCACCAACTCGACATCGGGCCCGGCATAATAAGAAAGGTTTTGGTTAACGTGTGTCAGTCAACACCACAAGCTCCTATTTCGAAAACCCGCCCATAGTGGAGATAGAGTCGTACGAATTGCGCAATTGGACCGCCCACGGTTAAGTAGAAGTGGCAACATTCAGTAGTTCCTGTCGGATGAGACCGTACAAAAGACCTAGCGACTCGGACTCGCAATCAATAATCAGGTTGGCGAGGGTCGCAGTGAATGAAGCATAGTGAGTGGGTTCGGCGTCGAGCTCGAGGGACGGTACATTAAGCCCCCCAAACTCCGCAGGGAGGGAGAGCTGTCGTTCAGACAATTCAGTTGATCGAGTGTTTGTGCGTCCAAAGAAACGCCCAAGATTCGATAAACTGCTACACGAACGGCCCTATCTGCAGTAGCAAGGTACGGTTGGCAGATATCCATAGCGGGTGGAGGGTGCGGAGCAAGAAACCATAGCGGCGTACCGCACACGTGATCATCAGGCGGAAAGCGGCGTGTGTCCCTCCGAAGTCCGACATAGCAAAGCATACGATCTTGTCCAAGAGGAGTTGATGAGCCTCAACTGTGTCTTGCAGCCAAGAGTGAACATGGTTCTCGTTATACAGTTGATTATTCAAATACTGCTGACGAGATAAGTGACGCCTATCCGGTACGTTATTAGGACTATTTACTACAATATATCAAGAATGCACCACAGGTACCTGTACATTCTAATATCCCCTCGAGGCCCAGCAGCGGCTGCGACTGGGCCCTTACTAGCGAGGCGTATATAGAGGCGACGCCCCACTCATGAGGCTCGCAAAACCATATCGAAACCACTCCTCCTACCCCACGATCCGACTAAACTCTATCTATAGATAGCCATCCGGATAATTATCATGGCATAATCTCCTCTTCGCCATTTCTGCAGCATGTTCTTGTTGAACGTGGTATGCACGGTTCGATAAGGAAGATGCTGTAACTTGCGGTGTGTTGGTTACACGTACGCTAAACAACCAGCCTTGGGTGACGGCTGGTGCCGAGACAAGAGAAGTGACTTCAACCATAGATGTTAGCTGTCTATACGCTAGTTCGTGATATCGTGCTCAGGCACTCTAGATTATGTCTTGTACATAAGGACTTCTATCAGAGCGTACATTAGCTCTATGTAACTAATCTACATTAGGAATTACTTACAACACTCCCCCTCGAGATAGCTAAGGTGTGTCTTGTAATCAGATTTAATTTATTACAAAATTCCCTCTACGAAGTGTATCGCTGCATGGGTCCGGATGTCCCTAGAATGGCGCTCATGTGTTTCACGAGTGCAGGTCCAGGCAATGGCTTGGTCAGCATGTCGGCGACCATGTCACCAGTGAGTAGGTACCGTAGTTTGATAGTCCCCAGCTGCACGTGGTCCTTCACGAAGTGATACTTAAGGTCGATGTGCTTGGTCTTCTCGCTCACCAGTGCATTCTGCGAATAGGCGACGCAGCTTTGGTTGTCTTCCCAGATGGTGGTCGTCCCGCTGACAGGTCGACTGAAGATTTCCGAGAGCATCTGTCGAATATGGATGGCCTCCTTAGTTGCGTCCGCTGCTGAGTAGTACTCTGCCTCGCATGTGGACTGTGCGACGCATGACTGTTTCCTCGACTTGTAGACATAAACACCGAACGTAAACGGCGTGTCTCACTGTCATTGCCCCAGTCTGCATCAGCAAAGCCTGTCAGTTGGAGAGTGTTGTCCTCACCCCCATCCTCCACGTCATGCTCATGCTGGGAGACCCCTTGAGGTAGCGCAGCACCTTCTTAAGGGCTTGCATGTGTGCCACCGTGGGGATCGCCTGCGCAGAGCCCAGAATGCTAAGCGCGGTCGAAATGTCCGGTCTAGTGCAGACTGCGGCGTATTGCGGACTGCCGAGCATGCTAAGGTATATGTCCCGATCCGTTCCCGTGAGGGGCACAGGCGTCTGCTTGGAGATGGCAGCCAAAAAGCCGGGGTCCATTGGGAGACACGAAGGTTTGCAATCCACCATGTCATGCTTGTCGAGCAGCTCACGCACGTATTTGCCCTGGTCTAGGCTGATGGTGCGCGTGGTTCTGTCCCTTGTGATGTGCATGCCGATGATGTCGGACAGGTCGCCCTGATCCTTGATGTCAAACTTGGAGCGCACCAATGCGGTGAAGGCCACCCGCAAGGCTGTGTTGTTGCACGCCACTGGAATGTCATCCACGTAGAGGGCAATCATGGCGAAGACGCCGTCTGCCTCAAAAATGTAGATGCACGGGTCCGACATCAGCTGGCGCCAGCCTTGAGAGACGAGCCAGTCGCGAAGCAGCTCATTAAACTCCCGGGGTGACCGCTTCACGCCGTACATGCACCGGCGCAGGGGACGGACATTGGTGGTCCCGTCATCGAACCCAAGTGGTTGTCTGATGTAAACATCCTCTTTTATGGGCGCGTACATGAACGCCGTGTCGATGTCGAGACCGCCCAGCTCGAGATCACGATCCGCGGCGATATTGAAGAAGACGCGGAGACTAGCAAGTCGGATGACGGGTGAGAATGTCTCAGTGTAATCAATCCCCTCGCGCTGGCTGCAGCCGTTTGCGACAAACCGCGCCTTGTACCGATAAACAGCTCCATATGCGGCTGTTTTAGCCTTGTAAACCCACATGTTGTTGACCACGCGGCGTCCAGCATGCAGGGGGACGAGATCCCATGTCTGGTTAGACGTTTGAGAGTCGAATTCCAACTGCATGGCCGTCTTCCACTCCGCCGACTGTGGACTAACCAAAGCATCTTTGTAGGATGTTGGTTCAACACAGACGCTCGCGGACACCAGGGCGACGTCACCCATTGGTCCTTCAGAGCACTTGTGACGGGGGTGAGCCACCATCATGGAGAAATCAGAAAGGGGAAAGATGTCGTCCATGTGGTCGGACAGGTCGGTCTCACACGAGTCAGTGACACACACACGCGGCACAGTTGACACGTGGGCAACGTAGTCCTCGAAATGAGCGGGCGGGCCGCGAAGGAGAGTGGGTCTGTCGACCTCAACCACAGGCACAATGTCCTCTGCGTCCATGTTCAGATCTGTGAGTGGGTGACTGGCAGGGGCAACATGGATAGTCTCTGGGTCGGCACACACATCGATCGACGAGGCGACATGGTGGGATGACCCAAACCCGGGCACATTCTCTTCAAACTTGACATGCACATACGTGGTGATGCGCATGGTCGCAGGGTTGTATATACGATACCCCGGTGAGTTATGCGAGTACCCAACCATCACACCTCGGAACTCCTTCTAGCCGAGTTTCCGTCTCATGCTATCAGACTGTGAGGTGCTACTTTGGTTAGGCTAAGTTGGCAACCTTAGACTAATAGTATAACCTAATCTTTGGATCTAATCATACTGCGTAGAGAGAATTAATAAGATTGTCTTATGAACATGGTTTCTTACAATCTGGGTGTGGCGTAAATCTGGTCTGTACCGGTCTCTCCCGTTCTACCGGTAAGTCCCCGTCTTGAATATCCACACCTCTGGTGTTCTAGAAACAGCCTTAGAACCTGTAGCTTGTGATGTCTGCAAACTAAACCAAACTATTACTAGTGATACAGATTATCTGAGATTATATGTACCGTCTATGAAACCTTGTCGCACAAGCTCTTAGAACTATCTTGAGACGAACTATCCAGAAGAGATACTGCTAGTAGCTCTGTACTGTCGAGGGAAAATACGGCGATACAGTTGTACTGCCGTGATGACAAGAAAAGAGTCACTGAATATCGCTAAGATACTGGTACCATTTTGAGGAAATAAATAATGTAAGATACGAGCACATAGCTAAATGGCTAGGATATGACACAGGCACCTTACCAAATGCCGTACACCCAAACACTCGAAAGACAGACGCGTCCAGAACTGCGCCCGTAAGAAGGGTGATAGGGACCCCTCCAGATGGACCAACAGCGCGACTGTACGTACGGTTACGGAGGTGGACCACTGTGATGATCGCGCATGACCACATGCTATTAGGCACAGACATCGCGTGAAGCATTGAGGACGCGCAGTCACGCAGAGTGCGCCACGGACGTTTCGCTTTCCCAAGCATGTGATGCGCGTATGGTGCAGAGAACTGAGTGCTGAACCCTAATCTCGTGCACATGAGATGCGTGTTTGCTGCCTCCGAGTCTGTTCGCTGCCTCCGAGTCAAATTTCAGGAACGGCGCAAAAGCATGTTGTTGGGAGTGGAACCGGGCATGGGTGTGCCGCGCGTCCAAGAGAATAGTCTCCAGTTTAGCGCATGTCTCATCCTTTGACTTCAAAAACCTAACCCACATGAAGTTCGTGTGATGGTCAATGACCAGCAAGCAATACCTCGGACCGTAAGGGGAGGGAACACTGACAGGACCCCACAAGTCACACGACATGTGCTGAAGTGGGGCAGCTGGTTTCTGAGATGCTTTGCGATTTTGAGGCGCAGACGCGGCTTTGTTCAAATTGCAAGACTCACAGGAGAGATCATTTTACAGAACTAGGCATAACAAGTACATACACCGTATTATGAGAATGCTGAGCATGAAGGCTCTGCATATTCACGAGGCCCATCCGACTATGTCACAAAGCAGCGTCACACTCAGCAGCAAGCGCGACAGGTTTCTGTCTAAGACTGTCTACGTGGTGCGAGGACAGCCCCGCACAGTCATGCGACCTCGGGAGGAGGTACAACCCGTTCCCCGACGGGATTAGCATCCCCATTCCTGTGGTGACAAGCAACATGTCGGAGTCAGTGTTGGTGGGGAAAGAAAACTCACACCCCGAGTGTTTCTGCATCCAGCTGACGCTAAGCAAACGACTGATACGTTGCGCAGACCGAGAGGATAGATCAGGGGTATAGAGAGCATGAACGTGCCGAAAGACCGTCCGACCGGAAATCAGGCAAATGGGAATGCGGACACTTCCGCTGCCATGTACTGTGACACCGACGCCACCGACACTGCTGCGGCGGGAACATGAATGAAATTCCGAAAAATCCGATCGAAATAAAGTTAAGTTAACGGAACAAGCAGAGTCAACTACCTAGTAATCAAACAAATCTGCACCAAAAGCTGAAGCGGACGCGAATGCAACAGAGGCAAAAGATGTACAGACCTTTGTGTCGTCATACTCGTCATGCATGTCGTACTCCAGTACGTCCTGAGCAACACCATCGCCCTCATACGCCACGTCAATAGGAAAGTCGATGAGGTGAGCAGTGGGAGGTGGCTGACCGGCGTACTTCTCCGCAATCTGTTTACGCTTGGCTAGTGTCCAACGGAGGACATCAACATCTGGCGCCTTACATGTGGACCAAACATGGTTAGGGTCTCCGCCGGCCCCACACTTCATCGAGAATTTGGACTTCTTCTTGTCCGCGGTGCATCCGCCAATGCCACGGCCACCCTACCGTTTTCGATCCGCAAGGAAGGCATTGACTGCAGTCCATGAATCGGCAGTGTCCGCTTTTGTGGAGATTTGCGTTCAGATTCTGCGCATGGTGTATGATGCTCCCCATCACTCTGTCGGCCGACAGAATGAAATCGGTGTCAAAAGCATTAATGACACACTTCTTGGCCTTGCCATACTACCAAACGTTTGAGAGGCCGCGAATCATGACCAAGGCGATTCGTTCAACTGCAGACACTCGTTCAGTTCATCGAAGTGATGCTTCACAACGTGGACGTACGCAGAGGTAGACTGACCAGAAGCATGACGAACCATCATGATGTCCAAGAGCGACAGCGTGCGTGAGATGGATTGCGCGTCCAGTCTCTCGCACAACATTTCCCAAGCGGCTGTCCCGCAGTCGGGTCGTCCAGCGGGAACCCCCGCGATGGCTTGTGCAGCCGGTTTGCTTTGTCGACAACGCTGAACAAGCATAGCGTGTGCGAACCGCTGAGCGACCGGATTCAGAGGGACGCGAGAGGAGGACATAGCCGACTGAGGGATCAGTGCAGCCCCCTTAATAGAAAGCAACGACAGAAAGTTGCGCTTCCACGTTTTGAACTCCCCCGTCCTTGGCATAAGCGGAGCGTCCATGCGAAAAGACCGGGAAAAAGAGTCACCGTCGAAGTTGGTGGCCCAGTCTGCTGTCATTGCAACGAATTCCGGGTCGATCGTGGGCCTACGACTGGCGCTGCCATGGGGTGATTGCTCATATGTCGGAGCAGGCTCGAAGTCGCTAGCAGGCATGTACATGTTATCCACGGGTGGGGTCGCCCCCGCGTCGATAGCAACCGGGTGATCGCGCATCGCGTCCCGACGGAGAAGCTCCGACTGCGTCCGGGCATGGTCGTCCATTCGAGCGTGGAGCAATTGCAGTTGCTCCATCACTAATCGAATGTTGTCGCTGGCTGAGTCGCACGGAGTGTCGCACTGACGGGAGTCGGCAGCCGAGTCGGCGGCCGAGGCTGGAAGCGCCGGTTTTGATTTTGGCGCCATTCCAAGAAAAAACAAGTACCCAACCTGACAGTGGAAAAATCCACTAGCGGTAACGGTGCCTAACGGTGGTATACAAAAAGACGGCATGATGCCCATCGACCCCTCGGCCTGATGCCCCAGGGTGTCTCAATGCACCTTTTCCGTATCCTCCACCCAGTGTGGGGCACCGCGACAGCCGAGGCAATAACATGCAGGTGTATATGTCCGTTGCTCTAAGTTACGGCTGATGCTGTCGTGCACCCTGTGTATGGGTATCCACCCTCACAATGCTCCCCCCTTCCCCACTCCAGCTTGGACCTGTATGCACCATGTCCACACAAGCGAGTGCGCTTGTGTGGTTGGCTAGGTCGTCGTGGCGTAGAGCAAAATACAACCGTGGTAGGCTAGAGTAGGGTCGATGGTAGCGGGACTGTTCCGGAGAATAAAATTAAAAGGTGGAGATAAAAGTAAAATAAAAGTAGAGTGTAAATTATTAATATTTCTTGAAAAAATGTTTGGCGTTGTCTTCGGGCGAGTTTCCAAGATGCGCGCCGGACGACACTGCTGTCTCGCGTATCCTTCAGGTGGAGGGCTCCATAACCTGTTGAACGTGGTATGCACGGTTCGATAAGGAAGATACTGTAACTTGCGGTGTGCTGGTTACACGTACGCTAAACAACCAGCCTTGGGTGACGGCTGGTGCCGAGACAAGAGAAGTGACTTCAGCTATAGCTGTCTATACGCTAGTTCGTGATATCGTCGTGCTCAGGCACTCTAGATTATGACTTGTACATAAGGACTTCTATCAGAGCGTACATTAGCTCTATGTGACTAATCTACATTAGGAATTACTTGCAACACTTCTACCATGGGTATGTTCACCACTACACAGCAAGCTAGGCGTGCCGACCCCGAGGCTCCGACCACAACCGGGCGCCTCATGAAACTCTTCAGTACCACCGGCAAACACGACAAACACACCGAGGCTGGCTTCAATGAGTGCTACCGCTTGGGCCGCGTGCTTGGTAGTGGCGCTTTCTCCACCGTGCGCCTGGCTGTTGATCGCTCAACAGGAAAGGAATGGGCCTGCAAAGTGGTAACCGAGCAGGCGGAGCGCGAGCTCCTCCTCCGTGAAGTCGACATCATGCAGCAGCTGGACCACCACAACCTGCTCCAGTATCGCGAGCACTTCAGCACACCGGACAGCCTGTACATCATCACCGAGCTGCTAGAGGGCTCCGATCTCATGGCTGCTATTTTGGAACGCGGCTCGTATACCGAGGACGACGCACGCGATATTATCTGCCAGATGCTTAGTGCGCTGTCGTACATGGACTCGAAGGGCGTGGCGCACCGCGACCTGAAGATGGAGAACATCGTGCTGACGACCGCTGCGGACAGCACGCATGTGAAGATTATCGATTTTGGTCTCTCCGACCAGCTGTCCCAAACAAAAACTTCATTTCACGAGGCATGCGGTACACCAATGTACCTCGCACCAGCGGTGGCATCCCGCGTGCCTTACGGCACCAGCTGCGATGTGTGGTCGGCCGGTGTAGTTCTGTTCATGCTGCTCTCCAGCGACTACCCGTTCCAGGGCCACTCGGTGAGCGAGCTTGTGAAGACGATCCGCCAGGGGGACCTGCGGTTCATTGATCCGATATGGGAAATCACCTCGACGTCCGCGAAGGACCTGGTGCAGACGCTGCTGACGGCGAACCCTGCTGAGAGGATGACGGCTGAGGAGGCCCTGGCGCACTCCTGGCTGGCTCAGTGAGCGAAGGAGAAGGGAAAAACTCGACGGCTATGTACATCAATTTACTTTCTTCTGTATTTTTGCTCTATCTCTAAATTATGGACGTAAACAGATCTCCACGATAGATTACTTAGATAGCGATGATACCGATATCGCTACAATATTTCTTAACACCTGATCACTTGAAATGTTGATCGGTGGTATCCCTCAACAGCTCAGCGCCATAGCGCCACACATGATGCGACCTATTGGGCATCAATAGTACGCAAAACAGCGACACCGGCGGAAACAATCTAATTTCTCATCATTCATTTGAATATCCCACCACCGAAGCTTGCCAACTGCATATCATGTTCACGCAGCCCGAACAGAGGCAGGTTTTCTTTTTCAACCGGCTTGAACAAGGTATAAAAAGCATCTGCTAAAACATATACCGAAGTGCTAGAACGGCTTTCGGTCCCACATCGAGGTCGGCGTCCCATGACGTGCGACGCGTCGGTGCGTATAGTCGTTTGGCTTCACTAGGAAGGTGCCTTGCGACCAGCGGTTTATCCGAACTGCGTTCGGGGCATACGATATGTGGGCCACTGGATTGCGCCGTAGCACTAAAAACATCCGTTGCGGACTACAGGGTGCGATGGGGAAAGGGGGGGGTGGGAGACGGGAGAGGGCAAGAGACAGATACGGGGGTGAGAGGTGGGCGAAGAGCGAAGGGGAGAGAAGAGGGTATAGGAAAAGAGAAAAGACAGAAGGAAGTAAAGGGGGTGAGAAAGATAGAGGAGGGGAGAAGAGAGAGGGACACATGGGCTGGAGAGAAGGGGGGAGGGAGTGCGTGGGGGTGAGGGAAAAGGGAGAGAAGGAGGGAGAGAGAGAGAGAGAGAGAGAGAGAGAGAGAGAGAGAGAGAGAGAGAGAGAGAGAGAAAGAGAGGGAGAGAGTGAGAGAGAGAGAGTGAGAGTGAGAGAGGTAGCGAGTGTGACGAGTACAATCCTGCAACAGTACATTGCAGGATATTGTACATGTACTCGTTACTATGAAATTTGAAATTGTTTACAACATGTACCGTATGCGCCGGTTTACACCAAATACCGTATGATGCGCCGGTTACTGTCTCTGGGCCCTCCCAACTATGCCATACAGGAAACTTACAAGTCAGGGCTAGACCGTTAACCACCTAAATTCAACCTCTCCGAGGGTGTTCGGGGGTTTTACTCCCCCCCGGGGAGGGTGCGATGCAGGGTGAAGATGGAGAGCAATCAGGGGCGTGCGAAGGTGCAGTGTGCGGGGGCGCGGCGAGAGGTCGTGCGGGACTTGATGCGGTATACAAGTAGGAGATGGTGTAGCCATTGGACAGTGTGCGTGTGGAGTTGTGCGAGTATGCGAGATGTGTCGAGTCGTGCTTTAGATATGAGTTTGTCAGAAGGGTCGGTGCGGAGGGTGAGGAGAGAGGTGAGACTTGCAATGGTGGATGAGTGCGGCGTGCCCGTGCGGCTCATGACGATGGGGAGGATATCGACCTCGGTACCTGGCCAGTCGACGCGGATGGCATTTGCGAGGGGTGTGTATTTGGCACGAATCAGGTGGGCTGTTTCGGAGAGGTTGTGGTCAGTGCAGTGTTTCCATTCTCCTACCTGAATCTTTTTAATGGACGAGTAGCGGCGGCGACCGTTGGTGTGACCGACGAATCGAGGTTCGAAGAGGCGGATAAAGTCGGGTTTGTGTGCTGGGGGTCATAGCGCGGGGGGGAGGATGGCGGGGCACGAGGTTAGGGAGTCGGGTGAGAGACCTTCGTCAGCAGCAACAAGGCGGGTGGGCATGTGAGTGGTATGGGGGGGGGGGGGTGACAGTCAAGAGGGGTGTGGGTGGGTGTGGGGGATGTAAATGATTTGATGGGTTTGTTACCAAAGTCCGCAGTGATGGTCTCCCATCGACCTCCGTTG
This sequence comes from Tetraselmis chui, assembly GCA_026401115.1. NCBI lineage: Eukaryota > Viridiplantae > Chlorophyta > Chlorodendrophyceae > Chlorodendrales > Chlorodendraceae > Tetraselmis > Tetraselmis chui. The sequence goes on from JAPMLY010001383.1 coordinate 42,361, forward strand.
TGGCGTTCCAATAGGGAGAGTAGGAGTTGCAGCGCGTTGTTGTATCGGTCATGTCTTAGGCCAGACATGGTGGGGCAGTTACCGGCCATGTGACCGTTGCTAGTGAATTGGCCACACATGGGGCAGCGCAGGGTGGGGTTGTGTGTGAGAAGGCGGGTGTTGTGAACTCCCCACATGAATTCTTACATGTGGGTGAATTGGAAATTAGTGAGTGTTGTGTGTTTTTTGTGGAAAGAGAAGTCGGCGCCGTCCTCCGCGGCGCGGGCGAGGAGGGCACCGTGTTTGGATGTTTGCGAGAGTGTGTGTGTGTGTGTGTGTGTGTGTGTGTGTGTGTGTGTGTGTGTGTGTGTGTGTGTGTGTGTGTGTGTGTGTGTGTGTTTGGTGCTATAGGTGTGAGCGTCAGCTTTAAGGTTGGTGTATCTATAGGGTATGGGTTCCCCTAGGGTTTATGGAATGAGGGTGTATGGCCATGTCCATCGGCCTATCGACACGTCTGAACATGAGGTGTAAGTTGCGTCGGGTGGGTGTTCATCCGCGACTTGGTTAGCTAGAGTGTCTGCGGAGTCGTTTCCTAGGGAGCGGCTGTGTGCTTTAATTTTGCCGAGGTGTGTGCGTATGCCTGCGTCGCAGCGGGTTTTGAGGGTGTGTGTGATGGAGAGGAGTGTGTCGCTGTGGATGCTGTGTTTGTACGCTGATGGGCAACTTAAGCAGTCTTGTATGAGGCGGAGAAAGCACGCACTGCATGTAAGGAGATGGGTATGGCCAAGTTGGAGGCCTATGTCAATGCCTGCTAATTCAGCGCGATTAATAGTGTGGGAGGGAGGGGTAGAGGTCACCAGAATTATGATGCGGGTGTCCGAGGCGGGGTGGGTGGCGGCTGCTCCGAGGGAGGAGTTGCCTCCCTTCTTGGAGCCGTCTTTGTAAACGAAGCCCTGCCAGTTCCAAGCAAGAATTCCTCTGCTAGGGGGGTATGTTAGTTGCATGCGTTCAAGGAGGGGGTAGGTAAGGGGGTGAGTGGGGTTGGGGGGGAGGTGGTAGATGCCTGCTGAGTGTGGTGAGTCGGAGTCGGTGAGGTGAGGTGTGAAGGTGGAATGGTGATGATGGGGTTGGGGAGGTGAGTGTCGTAGATATACTCGAGAGTGTTGTGGAGTCCGGTCATGGCTGTGTGTGAAGGTAGGGTGGAGAGGGCTAGGGGGTTAGCGACGAGGTAGATGTCGACCATCCAACGTGTTCCGAATGGGGTAGGGGTGGGGTGGTCAGTGTGTTGGTCGGGGGGTAGGAAGGTGTTTGCGTCGTTGGAAAGGGTGTAGAGGTGGTGTGTGTATGCGGAGTTGATGTATTTGGAGTGGCGGTGTGGTGTGTGTCCCACCGGGGGAGTATGAGGATGGTTGCGCAGGGTGCGTGAGAGGCTGTGAGGTGTGCGCTGGTGATTGCGTGTTCCATGGCGCGGCGCATGCATTCGTGGTCGTATTCTGGGTTGGCGATGATGGTGCCGTGCCACGTGTGTGGGGCATTGCTGCCGCTGGATGAGAAGACTATGTTTTCGGGGTATAGGGAGTGGTAGGTGTGAGAGTGAAGGGATTTATTGAGGGGGTCGGAGTAGAGTTATGTATGGATGTGGAATGTGTGGCGGAGAGCTATGAGGAGGTCCTCTCTAGTGGCCCCGCATCTATTACGGGCGGTGGTGGCGGGTGAGGGTGAGTGGATTTCTGAGCGGGAGCCTAGGCGAGTGAGGAGGTGATAGACCTCCTCTTCGAACGTGTGCTGCGAGAGGTCGGGGCGGAAGAGTTGAAATAGGTGGCGGACGGGGGGGGGGGGGGGTTAAGGGTGGTGACCGCGCGGCCGTCGGGAGTGCATAGTATGGTGGTGTCGTGTAGTGATGGGTGTGAGTGGATGGCGAATTTACCGGTAGGGAGCATGTCGAGGTCGGGGTGGATGGGGTCGTGGTTGAATGTGATTAGGGGGTGCGTCCATGGAGGGGGTCCGGGTTCTTGCAGGATGGGTGTCGTGGAGGGGACAAAGCCGGAGTTAAATGAGGTGAGGGCGGTAGGGCTGGTGGGGTCTCACTGATGGTGTCGTGTATTTGTAGGCATGGTGCCCCCTGGACCTCGTGGAGGCGGATGAGGTCGTGTTCTTGGCCGCGAGCACACCTTCGCACTGCCATGTGGCGGGTCCCTGAGCGGGGCGGCATGGGGAATGGACGACAAAGTGCGGGCATGTGCAGCACGTGGAGGTGGGTTCTGTGTGTAGTGGGTCGTGACATATCGAGCATTTGGCGGGGGAGGGGGTGGGGAGGCATACCGATGTGGGGGTGGAAGAGATGAGGCGGAAGCCGTCGTCGAGTCGGAGTTGTATGTCCCATTCCGTGAGGTATTCCGGGGCCCATTCTACTATGTATTGTGTTTGGCCGTATTCCGTGTCCTTGTGCTTGGAAATGATGCGCGTATTGTCGTAGGGGGGGGAGTGGTGGTCTGAGGGGGTTAGGTATTCTGTGTCTATGTGTGTGGTGGGTGCAGTGGGGCGGGGGAGGGTTCTTGTGCGGGAGGTGTGGATGCCGGATGAGAGGGTGGGGGGGGAGCTGGGGAGTTGTGGGGAAAGGAGGGGAATCCAGGAGGGGTGGACAGTGGTTTGGGGGGATGCTTTTTGGGGGGTGGGGCGTGCGATGGGCAGGCGGTTGTGGATAGTATCGGAGGGTTCTGCGGCTAGAAGGATTGCGGCGAGAAGGCGAATGGGGACTGAAAGTGGGGTGGTGGACCCCGTGAGTTTGGAGATGGATTCGCAGGATTGGAGTATGAAGGAGGAAGGGGTGGCGCGGAGGAGGGCTTGTGGCCATGTGGCTATGTTATTTTTCCAGCGGGGGGTGAGGCGGGGGAGGAGGGAGGCGTGTGTCTTGCGGGGAGAGAAATCACAGTATGCTTGTTAATATGTGTGAGGGTCTGTGACGTGTATGGCTTTGTCTCGGAGTGAGGCGAGGAGGGTGTTGCCTTGGCTAGTGAAGTGGGCGCGGAGTGTGGAGGCAATGGGGTTGGTGAGGGAGAGTGGAGGGATGTTGTGGAACAAGGTGCCCGCATCGCGTTGAGCTCTCACCAGGCATTTGAATGTGGGTGGGGTGGAGTTGCGTGTCATGATAGATTCAGTGGGCCAGTGGGAGTATGTGTTGAAAATGGTGCGGATGTGTGCTCGGGCCATGTGGCCTCGATATCCTGGGTTGTTCATGATTTTATGTAGGTGGCAGACAGTGAGTTGTGCGGCGTGGGCTTTGAGGGAGGGAAGGCCGTATCCTAGGTCTGTGGTAGGGCGGTGGAGGGCGGTGCGGGGGAGGTTACGTACCGAGGAGACGGCGGAGCGGAGTGCGCGGTATATGTGGCCTTTGAGGGTGTCGAGTCGGGAGTCGTTGAAGAGGCCGAGCTGGAGGGTGAAGTGTTTGCCGATAAAGAGCCCACGGATGACCCTGATTCTGCTGGATTGACTAAGTGGGGAGTCGGAGAGGGCGGTGATGAGGGATGTGGTAGTGCGTGTGAGTTCGTTCCAGTGCTTGGTGAAGATGAGGGAGGTGTCAAGTTCGACTCCGAGGACGCGGTATGTGTCCGAGGGGCCTATGGAGGGGATGGGGGCCGGGACGGAGTTGATGGTGATGAACTGAGTTTGGAGGCGAGATGCGAGGAGGGCAATGTTGGCAAGGGAGATGGCGTTGCCTGAGCGCTAAAGGGCGCCGGTGATGCAGCATTTCCGGATGTTGACGGTCATACCTGTGTAGACGTTGAAGAGGGAGAGTTTCCTGAGTTGGATGGCCATGTTAGGGGTCGAGCCCGTGGCGAGGCTGAGGTCGTCGGCGAAGCCGTGTCCTGGGTATGTGGGCGTGGGTTATGTGGGGTCGACGTTAGTGGCAGGAGGGCCTAGGCGATATCCCCGGCTGCCCACCGTGAGCCAGCGGAGGAAGGGTTCAAGGAAGAGGGTAAATAGAAATGGGGAGAGGGTGTCTCCCTCTAACTAAGGTTCCTCGATTCATGTCGATGGAGGGGGTGGGGCCGTAAAGGGTTATGTAGTCTGAGGTTGAGACCCCGTATAGGTGTTTGCATGTGTCTACAAAGGTGGAGGGCATACCGAGTTGCCGCATGTGTTAGAACACGATGCGGTGGTCCGCAGCATTGAACGCGCCTTGGACGTCCGCGTACATGACGTAGATGTCTTTGTCGTGGAGTTTGCGTCCTCCATCGTCATGATGATGGATGAAAGTGCGTCGTGGAGGCTGCGGCGTGGTCGGAATCCGTCTTGTTGGTCTCTGAGAATGCCGTGGGTTTCGGCGTATTTCGAGCCTGCATCTTTGATTAGTGCGGTCCATAGTGTAAGGAGGTTATTCATGAGGGCGATAGGGCGGCAGTTGTCGAGGAGGGTGGGGTCACTTTTTTTTCTGTAGCAAGCATGTTGTGCTGTGGCACCATTCAAGAGGGGTGTAGGACTTGTGGGCGAGGAGGGAGAGGAGAGAGAAGAGGGCGGAGCGGGTCGCCGGTGGCAAGAATTTGATTATTTCGTTGGGGATACCGTCGGGGCCGGGGGCTTTGCCTGTGCCTAGTGAGTTAAGGGTTTTTTATGAAACGTGTCGCGGGTTATCATGCCGGCGAGGGTGAGAGAGGGATTCCCGCGGGGTTCGATGGTGAAGTTGTCGGGGTTGTCTGGGAGTTCCCATGGGGGGATGGGCAGTTCGTGTGTGGTGGCGCGGCCGAGTTCGGTGGCGAAGTGAGAGTGTACCGCCTCTAGGACGGCGGAGGGGGGAGGTTGCGGTTGATTTATCGGGTTTGGTAATGCGATGGAGGGTCGAGATGGCGCTGTTGGGGGGAAAAGAGGCCGCTTTTAATTTTCAATAGGCGGTGGGGGGATTTAGGGCAGGTGTCGTAGGCCATATTGGCGAGAGTTTTTATTTTCCTCAATTTATCTGTGGTGGTGGCGCGTAGTAGGTGGCGTATGCGTGCTTGGCACTGTTGTTTGATGGCGACACGGGTGAGATATTCGGTCGTATTTAGGAGGGCTTGGGCGAGGGGCGGGGGGCGTTGTTCGTACTACATCTGCGGAGTTTTAGAATGTGTTTGAGTGCTTTTTTAGTAAGCCAAGTAAGGTCGAGGGCGGCCTGGGGTGGACGGGGTTCTTTGGCGGGGAGGAGAGGCAATGTTGTGGCAGCGTGGTCCATGTGGTGAGAGAGGAGTGTAGTGAATTGCGAGGCGAGGGTGTCAAGGGTGTCGGGGGAGGCCAAGGTATGTGGGGTGTTAAGTATTGCTGCGTGGAGGGTGGCCGTCTGGTTGATTAGGTCGGGTGTGCCGGTTTGATATGTGTGTATATGTGGTCGGGGTGAGGGGAAGTTTAAAGTTGAGCTTGCGTGTGGTGTGGTGTGTGGGGGGGGTGGGTATGGGGTGGGGGGGATGGGCTATGAGAGAGAAGGGGGCAGGGATTACAAGGTGGATTGCAGAGTGGTCAGTGAAGTGTGAGGGGGAGGGGAAGACCGAGCAAGAGGACGGTGGAAGGACGAGAGGAGATGGGGGCGTGGTGAGCCAGAGGTCGAGGCAGCCTCCGCTGCGGGGGAAGGTAGGGATGGGGAAGTGGAAGGGATGGAGGTGTGATTCGAGTAGTGAGGTGAAGGCGGGGTTACCGGTACCTGTTGTGGTGGTCGACTAGAAGTCCTCTCCCCAAAGAATGCGGTGGTTCGGGTAGTCGTCAGCCAGGCGGAGGCCCCTCGCTGTAACTTCCACGTATAAGCGCTTCAGCAGAGGGGTGTGGAGCTGGGGCATGTATGCTCCTAGGAGGAGGTAGGGGGTGCCTGAGTGTGGGACGAGGGTTAGGCCGGCGATGTAAGGGAAGAGGTAGGGGGGTGGGGTTAGGACAATGGCAGACTGGAACGAGGCTTTGCGGACCGCGAAGAGAACGCTTGCGTTGGGTAGGGGCACAAGTGAGTAGTATGGTCGAGAGCTTTTGAGGAGGTAGTGGGGGAGGGCGATACGCCAACGGGATTTGTGGGTGGCGTGGTAGGTTTCGGTGTGGATGAAGACGCTAGGGTGGTGCGAGGTAGTGAGGTGTTCGACGTCCATAATGGAGGTGTGGAGGCCGCGGGTGTTGAGGGTGATGGGGTCGAGGGGTTGGGTGGTGTGGTTTGGGAGGATGGGGGAGGGGAGGGAGGCGGAGAGGTTGGGAGGGTCGTCGGGGGGGCGGTCGACATGAGGAGGGTGGACGGGAGGGGGAAAGGAAGGAGGAGAGGGGGGGAGGGGGAGGAGAGGGGTGCCTGATGGGGGAGGGGTGGGGAGTGGGAGCTGAGGGGGGGGGAGAGGTTGGGGGGGGGGTGGAGGGCGGTGAGTAATTGGGGTCTTCCAACTGGGAGGGGAGTGGAGCGGGATGTGTGGTTCCACACGAGTGAGTGTAGGGACTAGACGGTGTTACGGGGGTCGAAGTAAGGGGAGTTGTACGCTTGGTCGGGGGGTGATGTGGTGTAAGGCTAGGGATCACCCGGATTTTCTCGATGTTGATGGTAGTGATGGTACGGCTTCTCGATGTTGATGGGAGTGATAGTTCAATTTTCCGATGTGGAATGACAATGATAATGCAAATACCGATAATTGCCATCGCGATTTTTATTCTAGTCGATATAACCGATGGGGACTCGCACTGACATGGGATATATTGTAACGATGTGCAAAGGCAAATGTATTGCCAACTGATATTTTGGTTACATGAATTATTTCTATCATCGATAATTATCGACATCGACATCGCCTTCGGCGGCAACCATCATCATCAACATAAGCATGTTCCATGTCGTCATCTTTGACATTGCCACCAATGTAATCAGTCGTGCACACATATAAAGCATATCAACAAAGTACTACAATCTCCTAGAGGTAGGTGGTACGTACCCCATACAATCTACCGCATACAAAGTGGCAAACCCTCAGTTCCTACGCCCCACTCTTCCCAATACGGACGTGCTCAAGCATTTCGCATTGGGGTTTTAGCAGCGCGCCATGCCCTCGTTGACATGACGCAAAAAGGTAGTCAGCGGGGTGTAGTCCTATCATCGGGAGATAACTGGGAAATGACAAGCATTAAAATCTTTCGGCAAATGTGCGATTACAGTTTCGTTTTTAATGAATACTATACTTTAACAATCTTTTTGTGTGCTTAATAAACGATCCATATGTTGTCGTTCTAGGACATTCTAATTACCTCTAAACTGTATTTTCTAATTACTTCTAAACTTCTAAAGACTAAATAAGAAGTTCTTCAACTTCTTCAACTTCACTCTTGATCTTCACGAGTCTCCACGCTTCGTGTCACCTGACAACAAGACATAAATCAATTAACAAGCAAAGGTCACAACATGGACGGATAAGAACAACTACGAACTAACAACACACTGACATGCGCAACATCACAACATACATAATAAGCAACTACCTCATTTTCACTTGGTTAAAACGACAAAAATTGCGCCCACATGACGAATTCCTATCAAGAAATTGTAGTGGATACCACCAAGCAGATGAACATGGAGAGACCCCATAAATTTTACCCTGAGAGAAATGAGGCATGCACAAGTACCTGTGGCGAGTACTGTCATGTGACAGTACGTTACAGGACTAGTACAAGTACTCGCTACGATATTTATACCGTACCTTCCACGGATGTAGTGTACTAGCAGTTACACTTGCCATTGTGAAGCTCGAGGACACTGTCCGCAGTACTGTACGTATATGTACCTCCCGGTATGTCGCATGTACCTCCCATGCGTCAAGACGCTAGGCACGAGGCCAATTGGTTACACAACCTGGCCTACGAAAGACTACGGACGTCGACACGTCGACACCTCCCCGGGGAAGCGTGACGCGTGACGAGACCGAAGGCGAGCTTCGCTAGACTATAAATAGTCTAGCACAATGGAGGGCGGTGACATGATATTCCACATTGTAACTTCTTTCCTTCAATCCCCGCATAGCGACTGCTCCACTGTAGTTTGCTTACAGAACTACCAGCACTTTTCACTCATTGAACGCTTCCCATGAGAGATTTTGACTAGCAACCAGCCACCGAGAGGCTGGTTGTGACATTGGTTTCGGAGCGTGGTTTGACCCCACGTTTTCACTCGCGAACTCATTTGCTGCTCGTTAGTGCTCGTTTGCATGCCAGAGACTTAGAGAGATTGATTGGCAAGAGGCCATGATACTGAGTGGTAGTGTAATTCGTGACTAGCGAGATATTGTGACGAGTACAGTCCTGCAACAGTACATTGCAGGACATTGTACAGGTACTCGTTACGGATTCCAATTCGTGCTTTTCCACAGGACGGACGTATACTCGTGGGTACGTCGCTACTGCAATATTGTAATGGTGCTGATGCTACAGTACGACCAGTACCTCCCGGTACGTACAGATATGCATAATTAATCTAACTAGCCAGATGACGCGCCAGAACGAGCTCTTCGATGCAGAAGGAGCCGCGTCGTGAAACCCAATGCTAGGCTGGCCGCGTCTCGAGGACAGATGACGACGGTTGAGCAGCACTAGCGCCTGACACGTAAGCGTAGCTTGCAGGCGTGATTAGTCTGGGCTGAAACCTATTTAAGCCCAGTGCAGTAGAGGGAGGTGACAGAACCTTTTAACAATTCCTTTGTTCATTTACAACATCTACTGCCCAAGTACAGCAGTGAAACAACTTTCATCAATTGCCTCTCGACAACATCATTTGCAATCTTACGACACAGAGCTAGACAGACTAGAACAGATTTGTGCTAGCGTTTAGCTTTCAGAGGCTAACCGCCACACTGGTTTCGGAGCAAACAGGACAGGAATAGATGCAGAGTACACGTAGACAAGCTGTCGTCCTTGAGGTAGCGTAACGTTAACTTGTTCACCACTCAACAGCGTCAAATCATCCGGTGTCAAAACAAGACCGGTTTCCTCGTGTAACTCGCGAATAGCAGCGTCGATAGGCTCTTCGTTGGGTAGGACAGAGCCAGCCGGGAACCAAGTTTTACCAGTACGAGGCTCACGCTGAAACACCAACTTTAAGTCTGACCGTTTAGTTCCTCCAACGTGAATTACCAACACCACGTAATGACCAGCTCCAAGAGAAGCCATCTCAACTCAATCAGACAAAGTCGAGCAAATCAACGAGCGAACGAAAGCGTGCGTCGACCAAAGAGCTCCGAAACCAGTGTGGCGGTTAGCCTCTGAAAGCTAAACGCTAGCACAAATCTGTTCTGGACTCCTTGGTGGATGGTGGTTGAACCGGAAAAATCAGCCTCCAATTCCATCTACGTACAACGAGCTTGTTGCGGAGATACGCAAGTCGACGTTTCTTCCGAATATTCAGGACGACGCAATTAACGCTTTGCTAAGTTTTACGCAGAGCAACACGATGAGTTACGCGCTTTTCACTAAGAAGTACAACGACTACTTACGTCGTTCTCGTCAAGACCTGACAGCAGAGGTACAGTGTGTACGCTTCATTACTGGCCTTGCAAACGTGGACCTCCAGAGACTGGCTAGATCACACCGAGCTCAACTAGGTTACCGGATTACGCTCGTGGAGCTACAAAACTTTCTGAATGATGTCGTGACAGACTCGCCGGAACTAGGCAATGCAAGGTCTGTTGCTGGACCATCTGCCCAGTCCTCTCGCAAGCGCAACCTTGAAGACCCTTTTGAGGAAGCCTCTAACGTCTGGAAACGTAACAAGGGTGGCCGTGGACGAGGCCGCGGACGTGGACGTGGAGGTGGTAACAATGGTGGTCGTGGTGGCAACAATGGTGGACGTGGTCAAACATCCGGCCGCGAAGATTTTAATTCAATCGCAAATGCAATGACAGCTGAGGAGCGTAAGCGACACATGGACGAAGGACTCTGCTTCAAGTGCCACAAGAAGGGACACCGTTTGTTCCAATGCCCGGAGTTCAAAGGCAAGGCACCAATGCAACCTAAGAAACAATGATGGTGGCAAGGCTGTTCTACAAATGAACTGGAGCAGCCGGCTACATCTACTGTTCATTCTGAGACACTGTTAGCGACAGAGGTCGTCGAAACTCCTTCGACATCTCCATCGACTACAGTTGCGACACCTGTAACGCAAGTAGCAGGTCGTCGTCGTCAGACTAAGCAGAGACAGAGTCGTAAACCTGTAACCAGATGTTCAGTTGATTGGAAACTGGTTGACTCAGTCTTTGACCCTCTGCATGCACGATTCAACTTCACGTTGGAGGGATGTGCTGATGATGAAGGTCTTAACTCGCACGGTGACTTACCTCACTGTTCGCCGAGTGACTCGATTCTAGACAGAGACTTAACAGGAGAGAGGGTGTTCATCAACCCACCCTGGGAGTTAGCTGAGCAGATTGCGCAGCATTTTGAGGATTGTCGTCGAACATCTCCGACATCTTACGATGGCTGTATTTGTACTACCAAAGTGGGCAAAATTTACTCAGGTGACTAAGCACTGGAAACTATATCAAGAATTCCCAGCAAGGACACAGCTTTTTACACGTCAGTCACTGGAGAACCCAGCGCACCAGGAGGTGGTTGCTCCAGCCCCTTGGCCTGTACAACTGTGGTTAGTCGACGCAGATTGTGCGTTTAACGACTCACCAGAACCTACAGCATCTGATCAACCTGACTCGGTACCTGTACCAACAGACGACACGGAACAGTCCATCGCTACGCTGCGACAATTTTCTTCGACAGCTACAGCCCTACTGACTGACCTCACGGAAGCTCGCCCGTTAATTCGGACTGAGCTGACTGTGAAAACTCCTGATGGCGGACAACAAATTTCTGGATTAGTGGACTGTGCTGCGACACTTGATTTTGTGTCAGAAGACTTTGTACGACGCTTTGCTTTACAGACTCGGAAGTCTGCAAGTAAAACCCCAGTTCGACTCGCTAATGGACAACGAGTGATTTCTACAACAGTCTGTGACGTCACTTTTGAGCTGGCTCGCCACGAGTTTCAACGGACTTTTTATGTCTTACGTGATTTACACACAGCTGATTTAATCCTTGGTTTACCATGGCTTGATGACGAACATGCCTCTTTACAATTTGGTACAACCAGAATTTTTACACTGATGGATGGTACAGCTGTGGAGACTACACTCGAGGAACGACGCCCTGAGTGTCTGCTACTGTCATCTACGAAAGTTCAGAAGCTCATGCGCAAGACGCGCCGCAGCAGAGGACGTCATGCTGATTTTTACGTCATTGAACTTACGTCAGCTGCCGAACAATCAACGGACTTTCACACTGGAGAGGAACTAACAGCAGAACAACGTGACAACTTCCGGTCGTTACTCTTTGAAGACTTCCCGGAGTTACTATAACCTGTCGACTCTCCGCCAGTAAGCCGACAGTGGGATCACCCCATTGACACAACTGGCCCGATGCGACGTCAACGTCTGAACAGATTGTCACCCGCAGAGCGCACTGAGCTTAATCGACAGCTTAAAGACGCAGTGGAAGCTGGTTTAATACGACCCAGCTACAGTGAATTCGGCTCGCCAATTCTTTTTGTGCGGAAAGCTGATGGCTCGCTACGTCTGTGCATTGACTACCGTGGTCTTAACGAGGTTACGCTTAAAGATGCTTACCCGCTACCGCGTGTGGACGACACTCTGGACGAACTTAAGGACGCGAACTTTTACACACACCTCGACCTCGCTTCTGGATTCTGGCAAGTTCGAGTGCGTGATCAGGACGTTCACAAGACGGCTTTTCAGACCCCTGATGGCTTAATGGAATGGGTCGCCATGCCGTTTGGACTGTGCAACGCACCAGCTACATTTCAAAGGATGATGAACGACATTCTTCGCGACTTTTTACATAAGTTCGTGACAGTCTACCTGGATGACGTCTGTATCTACAGTCGAACTATGGAAGAGCACCTGGAGCACCTACGTCAAGTGCTACTGCGATTCAAGGAGGAAGGGCTGAAATTACGCCTTAAGAAATGCTTTTTCGGATTGCAAGAAATGGAGTATCTGGGCTACACTGTGTCAGCCGGGAAAATTTCGGTTTCCACAAAGAAAGTCGAGGCCGTTGCAGACTGGCCAGTGCCCAAGACGCAGAAGGAGGTTCGCAGTTTCGTACAGTTCTGCAACTTCTATGCGAGATTTATACACCATTTTAGCGACCTTACGGCTCCATTGACGGACTTACTGCGGAAGTCCCAGCCACAGAAGGTTACGCTGACGCCTGCCTGTTTGGAAGCCTTCGAGACTCTCAAGTTACGGCTCATTTCCGCGCCATGCCTGATCCTTCCGGAGGTCGGCTCGGACGCGACGTTCACCGTAGCTACAGATGCTTCAACTGTGGGGATTGCAGCAGTCTTGTTGCAAGACCAAGGAGGCGGTCTTCAACCAGTCTCTTACTGGGCGCGTAAGCTGAATCCAGCTGAGCGTGGTAACACTTACTCTGCGTACGACTTAGAAGCTTTGGCCGTATGCGAAGCTGTCAAGCATTGGAGGTGCTATCTTGAAGGCTGTTCTAAGTTCCTTGTCGTAACAGACCACGACACACTGCGACATCTGCTCAGGCAACCGAACAACAGGCTGAACAAGCGGCAAGCAAGATACCTGCGGGATTTGCAACCGTTTGTGGGCTCGATGACACTTGCATATCGCAAGGGAGCTCTGAACGAAGCTGACCCGTTAAGCCGGCGTCCAGACTTCGTACCTCAGGCCACAGTACCCTTATTTTGGGATGGCGAGGTTCCGTCAGATCGAGAATTACGACGGAAGTCCCAGGTGCTGTTTGAAGACGCACAGTTAAATTCACTGACTGTTGACGCGTTGCAGCTGAGCCCTGAGTTCGCTGATCTCATTCGCGAGGGGTTCTCACGAGATTCGTTTTATGGGGACGATGGTGAGTGGACAAGAGACAGCCGGATAGAAGCCAGAGATGGGTACTTTTGGCGTCTCAATCGCCTCTGTATTCCACAGAACTCTGAGCTCCGACTGAGATTGATCGCAGAGCTGCACGGAAGTTCGTCAGCCGGTCACAGAGGAGTTGCTAGCACTCTTGCTAAAGCACTCGACAGATTCTGGTGGAAACGAATCCGCCAAGACGTGAAAGATTTTTGTGAACGCTGCGTCGTGTGCCGACGAGCGAAGATTCGACCGCAGATGGCTGCGACTCTTTACCCATTACCTGTTCCACCCAGACCGTGGCACACAGTTGGTCTTGACTACCTGACACACTTGCCTGAGAGCAACGGCTTTAACAGTGTGCTGATTGTAGTAGACCATCTAACTCGAATGGCCCATTTTCTGCCATGTACAGAGTCGATTACTGCCGAAGAAACTGCTACTTTGTTTTTACAGGGAGTCTACCGCTTACATGGACTTCCCCGTATGCTAATCAGCGATCGCGACCCGAAATTTGTCAGCGCTTTCTGGCAGACACTCTGGAGACGCCTCGGAACTCGTTTGAACATGTCTACCAGCCGACACCCAGAAACAGATGGCTTGACAGAGCGCGTAAACAGCACGTTTCAGCAGCTTCTTCGTTGCTTCTGTTGCTATGATGGCTCTGACTGGTCGACATTTTTACCACAAGTGGAGTTTGCGTACAATACTTCGCGTGCACTCGGAATGGAGCACACGCCGTTCGAGGCTAACTTTGGTTTTTCTCCTGAGGAGCCTCCTGACCTGCTCTTCAGCATGCGACCATCGATTCCTTTTTCGCAAGACGCAACAGAACGGTTGAGATTGTTACAGGAAGTGCACACCCTGGTACGCTCAGTGTTACAGCTACACAAGGACGAAATGCAAGCGCGCACAGAACCGTCTACAGCGCCACACTTCGCTAAGGGAGACAAGGTGTCAGTCGTCACAGCAAATCTTTTTCTGCGAGGACAACCGAACAGGAAACTCAGAGACAGACAGCTTGGCCCTTTTTCAGTGGAGGAGCAGATTGGAAAACACAGTTACAGATTAAAACTACCAGCGACAGTACGCTTACATCATGTGTTCCACGTTAACAACTTAAGACCCTGCTCTACCGCTCTGCTACGGCCAGCTGTCCCGGTGACTGTCCATGAAGGAGACAACGAGGAGTTCGACGTCTCTCACATCTCTGCTGTGTGCATCAAGTCGTTACCTGGACGACGAGGCAAATATTTGCTCTTCATGACGCACTTCGATGATGACGACATTCCACCTGTCTGGCACCGGTTGAACGAAGTACACCGGACCACAGCGTTACAAGATTTCTTGGAGACGCCCCAATGGCGCAAGTTCGCCAAGACTCAGGCGTACATTAACTTCATGCATGCTTTCCCAACGCGCATTCCTGAGTCCCAGTAACTGCTTCAGTAAAGGAGCCAAGAACCACGGAGGTCTGCCTCGCGGCGGCCTCATTAATCTGTCAAGAGGGGGAGGGTACGAGTGTGACGAGTACAGTCCTGCAACAGTACATTGCAGGACATTGTACAGGTACTCGTTACGGATTCCAATTCGTGCTTTTCCACAGGACGGACGTATACTCGTGGGTACGTCGCTACTGCAATATTGTAATGGTGCTGATGCTACAGTACGACCAGTACCTCCCGGTACGTACAGATATGCATAATTAATCTAACTAGCCAGATGACGCGCCAGAACGAGCTCTTCGATGCAGAAGGAGCCGCGTCGTGAAACCCAATGCTAGGCAGGCCGCGTCTCGAGGACAGATGACGACGGTTGAGCAGCACTAGCGCCTGACACGTAAGCGTAGCTTGCAGGCGTGATTAGTCTGGGCTGAAACCTATTTAAGCCCAGTGCAGTAGAGGGAGGTGACAGAACCTTTTAACAATTCCTTTGTTCATTTACAACATCTACTGCCCAAGTAAAGCAGTGAAACAACTTTCATCAATTGCCTCTCGACAACATCATTTGCAATCTTACGACACAGAGCTAGACAGACTAGAACAGATTTGTGCTAGCGTTTAGCTTTCAGAGGCTAACCGCCACAATATCCACAATCCGAGTTTGCCGAGGCAATACGATTGGACCAGATTGCGCAACATGAAAGTTGGCAAGGTCTATTGACTTTACCTCGATGCGCAACAAAGTGTTGGCAGGGTACGAGCCTGATGCGTAGAGACGCTGAAGGGAGTCGATATGGAGTGCACGAAAGATGAGTTGAGTGGTGGACAAGATTGTAGTATTTTCGGATATTTATTATAGTGTCCCTCGTTTGTCGAGAGAGATATATCGACAACATTCAATGGCAACGAAGAAGTCGCTGCCTGTGCAACCTCTACTACGACAGAATCTGAGAGAGTTTGCCGTGCTTGAAACACTTACCTGCTGGTTGAAGTGTTGTTTCTATGTCTGTCTGAACTCTGAAGATGGTAGCTGACTGTCAGGACATCAGACGCGACTGATATTATTTTGTCCCGTAGTGTATACAGGGACTGAAATATTATTGATGACACTTCGGGATATATACAGTACCTGTGTAGTGATGCTGACGATATGAAAAGTGCTGACTTTTCTACAGGAGCAGATTGATACATTTGATTACAGGTTCAGATGAAGTATCGCTAAGGGTTGTTTCATATGCACGACCTTATGTGGAGATATATCTCCACATGTAGTAACACGTACCAAAACGTACTGGCATGCCACGCGTGTACAGTGCCACGTCGCGATTTCATTTTTGTCGCCCTCGCGGTCAACGCTTGTCGAGAAAACGATGTCGAGAAAACGAATAGTAGTTCGCGCAGTATTGGCGCTATCTCGCATGGCGGCATTTTGGATCCAAAATGCGGCCATGCGAGATAACATATGTCGAGATAGGATCATGATCACTGTTTTTCCCGACTACACAATGCGCTCCCGCCTACATCATCGCTTTGTCCCTTCACACACACTCTCCGCCAAGATCACATACCGGGCCAACGATAGCGGACTCCGGAAGTCCTCAAAGCCCGAAGGCCCCGACTCCTCCCAAACGTGTTGCTTCTTCACCACCTTTTTCTCCACGCGAGGCGCGGTATCATCGAAGGCATGGGAGCGTCGCTGGTAGCCCGGCGGCGGGCATGTCGTCGCGTGATCGCTGAAAGCCCCGGAAGCTAGCGACCTTCTACAGCTCACTTACGTTGGAGGACAAAATACCGAATATTTTCTATTCTATACATATGTTTACATATGCTCTGCATGTTTTGTCGGTAGTGCCTAGACACCGGCCGCATCACATCGCTAGTTCGCGCGCCGCCGGGCTGGTTGCTACATGTACCTGTACATGTCGCATATTTGCATCTCGCATCTCAGCATCTTTTTCTCGCTTTATAAAATGATATCTCTTCATTGTAATTTTTACTCGAATACCGGCCACGTGGCGTCTTGTATGCACGCACGTGATTATCTTTACATCATTTTTTCTCCACATGAGGTCGTGCATATGAAACAATCCTAACGGTATCGCTAATCGCTACGACTACCGCCCGGAATTGAGACATCTATGCGTCGTGCTGAAGAACAACACTGAGATAGGACGCCCGGTTCTCATGAGAGCACAGCCTGCAACGCAGCGCTCGACTCGACCTATGGAGAAAGCCCGAAGACCTACTGCTTGAGGTTGGCCTCTCGGCCAGCCTCACAACCTGTCAAGAGGGGGAGCGTACGAGTGTGGCGAGTACTGTCCTGTGACAGTACGTTACAGGACTAGTACAAGTACTCGCTACGATATTTATACCGTACCTTCCACGGATGTAGTGTACTAGCAGTTACACTTGCCATTGTGAAGCTCGAGGACACTGTCCGCAGTACTGTACGTATATGTACCTCCCGGTATGTACAGTACGCACAGTGAGTTCTCCCATGCGTCAAGACGCTAGGCACGAGGCCAATTGGCTACACAACCTGGCCTACGAAAGACTACGGACGTCGACACGTCGACACCTCCCTGGGGAAGCATGACGCGTGACGAGACCGAAGGCGAGCTTCGCTAGACTATAAATAGTCTAGCACAATGGAGGGCGGTGACAGGATATTCCACATTGTAACTTCTTTCCTTCAATCCCCGCATAGCGACTGCTCCACTGTAGTTTGCTTACATAACTACCAGCACTTTTCACTCATTGAACGCTTCCCATGAGAGATTTTGACTAGCAACCAGCCACCGAGAGGCTGGTTGCGACATACCGCCCACATAAAATAATTGAAATTGAAATTGTTTACAACAATACCAGTAAGAACCGGCTGCTGTCTCTGGCCCCCCCCTTTTGCTATGCTCAACTTGTTGTTGGACTTCTAAGCGTGAGGTAGACCGTTAACCACTGATCCCAACCTTTCCAATTGCAGTAACAGCTAATAATTTTGTAATCAAGAAAAACAGATCGAAAAATAAATCCACTTGTCGAGAAATGCAAAACTAAACTGCTGCTCGACCTTCACGATGCACGGCCCGCTCCCGCCGAACCGGGGTGTCGACCGGCCTAGGCCGGTCGGCGTTCGGGAGGGACGACGGGCCAGCCTAATCTAGCTCCCGCGTGACTTCGGTCTTGCCGAAGGTAGGAGGGGAAAGGCTGGCAAAAAACCCCTCCTCGCGCGGTCGCTCGTCGATCCCGCCGCTCCATCCCGTAAACCCCGCCCCAAGGTCTTGCCGCGTCCACCGACGCGGCGGTCCTCCGTGTCGAGGTCCCCCACCACCTCGAGGACAGGTGGGGGGGACCTAGACACACAGACATAGAAAAAACTAGCGCTCCTGCCTCCACGCCTGAATTTTCCCCGCTCATTTCCCCGGTTTTTTCTCTGTCTGGTACCCGGGTACCTGTCGGTTTTCCGGCATGTGGCCGTACCCTCCCCCCTCTGATCGCGCGTCCACCGAGCAGCCTGTTCTTGAGCGGGGGCCTCCGCGCTCACCCGGGCCCACGCTCAAGGACTCCTAGGAGTATTAAGGTCTGTCGGGGTAGTGGGTGTCGAAGAGGGGGGGGGGATAGGTCACCGTAGCCGGATCCGGCGGGCCGCGGGCGCCCGGAATTAGACAAAACCCTCCGTGCCGGGTTTCCCGGCAGCGCCGACCCAAAGGGTCGTCGCTGCCAGATCGTGTCGCTCCTCCCATCGCGACTGTCCGCCTTGCCGTCCCAGCTGACTCCCCCCCCCGGGAGATGACGCTGGACGACGTAGCGACGCGCTAGTGAGCGCCCTACCCTGGTGCTGCTCCCCAACTAGTTCGACGCCGGGTACGGACATTATTTTTAGTATCCGAAAAAGCCCTCCGTACAGGGCTTTCCGGCGGCGGCTGATCCTGAGGATAGCCGCCGCCTCTTGTAGCCGCTCCTCCGTCTGCGACTGGCCCCCGTCCTGTATCCTGTCGTGCCTCACCCCTCGGTAAGGTTCGACCGGCACAGGGCTGGTCGACAGCTAGCGAGCGCCCTTTCCTGGCGCTGCTTCCCGGCTGGCCATCACCAGCTCCAACACCCGCCTCCCACCGTTAATCCGGCCGTACCCTCCTCGCCATCAAACGCTGCCGTAGTACAGGCCCCACTCCTAAAATTAAGCCCGTATCTAGGAGTATCTGTAGGTAAAAAAACATAAAACTCCTAAAATTAAGCCCGTATCTAGGAGTATCTGTAGGTAAAAAAACATATCGGACGGGCCGAGCGGGAGATCTTGGCGCCGGTAGTGCACAGAAATTATTTTTTCAAAAGCCCTATGTACATGGCTTTCCCGACAGATGCTGATCCCACGGATCGAGTTGTCGGCCCTCTTAGCCCCCTACCGTGCCAGGCCTGGCACGGCTACGGGGATTCCAGCGCCCACCACGGGGAGGTGAGGGGATGCCGACGGGCCTGCGAGCGCACCCCCCTCCGGGGCCGCCGCCGCTGCGCCGCCGGCGGGCGCCACATAAGATAAATCCGACAACTGACAACTGCGGGTAATGGATGCGCACCGTTGAAAATTACTGACGGGTCTAAAAATTGTTGGCACCTATCTGACGATGGTCACCTACCCTCACGAGTTGAAGCATGCTCGTTACAAGGCAACGGTGGGAGATCCGTGTCGAAACTTAGTACTTTGCACCTAATAACAAAATAAAGAACATCTCATCCATCGCATTTCGGCATGGACGTTGGACAATCAAGTGGGAATATTTCAACGCGACGACTGGACATACTTGAATGCACAAGGAGGAGGGGGGGCGGGGGCGACGCAAGTTGCGGACATACCTTTGAAACAATTGCTTCGGGCTTGGTCTTTATATTGCCCGACTTCCCAACTAGCTCTTGCTTTCCGGTTCGCAACGAGTACCTGCGCGTAAAACAACGTGTTTGCACACATCGCACTAAATAAGTTGATACGTGCAAGCTCGAGCAGGGATGGGCGAGCAACAGACTAGAGCTACCACCTCTAAGTAACGAAAACTTGCAGCGGCGAGAAGAAGTAGTGATGGGCGCAAAATGCACTCCACCGGATCGTTTATTCCCGTATTGTACTGCATACCCAAGTAAGCGGGCAGAGTGACAATTGCAAGCTAATGGGGGAGGAGTTAGTTGCCCCGACAAAACAGCACTAGGATAAAGTCGCTATAACGGAGCAGGGTACCTCATCATGTCGGCGGCCGGCGATCGGACACAGCGCGCTGCGCCGCTGAAATACAGGGTTACGGTAGTGTGGCGAAACAACACTTTGTAGATGCATTTACCTAGCAACTTCGCCGGGCGGCATCAAGGTTGAATAACAAGAAACACAGTCAATCGCCGAATAATATTATCGAGGTGGAGAGACTTGGACGAGTCATTGCAACCTGATGGACAAACACTGCGGCGGAAGTAGTGGCAGTCAAAACGCATAGCGATCGCGAAAATACGTATGGAAATTTGAAGTGTCTGCACTATTTATGGTCGGTATGCTTACTAAATACATGCCGCGAGCCAAAGAAAAGACGGTGACTTCGTGACGGGAGTGGGCGTAGCCTATGATCATCCAATACTTTGAATCAACGTATATTGAATTATTGACCCATGCCTCGATACTTTTGTAGTATCAAAGATTCCATGTTGCCTCGGTGGCAGCATGAGCATACAGAAATACCGCAAGGTGTGCGGGAATCCGAATCATCAGATAATGATTAGCTGTCAGGCGGTACGATAGCTTTCTAGATGACGATTGATGAGCCGATGCACAGACGCCCATTCGTAACAAGTGTCATTTCCCAACCACACACAGTTGTCAATCATATAAAATGTACGTAAAGTACTAGAGAAATGGCGCGAAGTGTAGCAAAGACACGCACCTTTTCAACAATCAGTTATCTAATTTAATGAATAAGAATGCATATTTCTGAAAAATCAAATGAACTACACAACACATGTAGTTGCAATTCAACTATAAATGAACGAAAACTATTGAAGAACACTAAATCTAAATATGACATGTTTTTTACAAATCTTATGGTCAAATTGGGTAAATCTAGAGGTTTGCTATCCTACCCTCCATGTGTACGGGATAGTAGCCCATGCGGTTGGTATCACCGTTATTAGCGACGCGTCACCCCTCCAGCACAACGATATTGTACTAGCAGCGTGGCGCGACCAACCAACTAAACAACCTTCACCAACGGACAACGCTAGCTAGGCACTAGCTAGCAGCAACCCTTAAGCTGGTGCGTTCCCCGAGTACCAGCACTCTCTGCTTTCGCGCTCGGCCCATTTAGGCCCTCGCGCGAACGCATTCTCGACTCTCGTAGTGGAGTAGGGTGTCAGTACTTGTTCTGTTAGTTTTGAAACGCACCTTGCGTCACAAGACACTTCCATATGGTTTCTGTTACACCGCATTCCGATATGCAGCCTGTGGTTACCGCACCTCGACACATCGCCGAGGACACTCTCTCTGAGCTACACGTAACAGAACTAATCCAAACGGCGTGTGAGGCTTTTGGACTCAGAATTTCTGCGCAGATCAAGGCGAATTCGTTCGCCTTACTTGCCCAGATTCAGCAGCTCAGAAACCAATCTACACGTTTGGACCAGCGGTCCATTCTCGATGTCGCAACATGTGCGGCAGAGGGTGGAATGGAGGCCCTTGCGCCACCTTTCGACTCGCTGCCCGACGACCACGACCTACTCGTTTCCAACGTCGTCAACTTCACCCCCGTCCGTGAAGTAAAAGTCTTCGACCCTAGTTCCAAGACTTGGCCTGACGCAATCGCTACCCGGAGCGACTCCCTCCTAAAGCCACCCATCCACGGTGACGTTTTCAGCGATAACTCAACCACCCACGCCGCCGTCGCGGTTCCAGGTTTGCGTCAGTCTACTACCACTCCGCCTCGCGCAAGTCATACCGTTTGGCATCGACTTCAACCTTACTCCACTCCGAGGCTACCGCCAACCACCTACCGCCAGTGGCGCACCCGCGTGCGCCCTAGCATCCCCTTGTGCCCGCCGGCCGACCCTGACACTGACCCTGACACACGCCCGGCAAGCCCGACGCCGTTGATAACCTCGCTACCGGCATTCTAGGCCCCCTTTAAGGTCGCACGCCCACGCTTCTACACCGGCAGGCACCACAGGGCCCTTCCGCGCCCACCAAAGGACCCGGATCCGGACAATCCCTTGTCCAACCTCACTTTGTCGGCATTCCCACCGCATAACGTGCAACGCGTTTGCCCGACGAAACCACTTTCCGGCCCGACGTCGCCTCAGCCCGGACACACACTCCGCCTGCCCTTACACCGCACGGCAGTGCAACGTCACGCGCCTCCGCCGTTGACGCCACCCGACCCCGTACATACTAACTCTAAGTTTAGCCTGACAACATCACCGTTTTCGGGGCAAGCCAGCACCTCACGTACTAGCGACTTTTCAGCGCCTAACGGCGAAACCTCGCGGGCAGCCGCAAGCCTCTTCTACTACAGAGCTGCCACAATCGCGCCGAGTTCAGCCGAGCTTGTCTACACAACGGCTACGGCAATTTCCACCGAAATCCGCCGAACCCGTCCCGACAACCACGACGCTACCCTCCACGGCCCTCCCTAGACGCGATTCGTCGGCCACCGCTACGTACTACGCCGACACGACAGACTCTACGTCCTCAGCCGTGATACTACTTCTCCGCTCAACCGTCTCGTGTGCGACCGTTCGCAGCGACTCGCCCGATTTTCGCGCCTGTTCCGGGCGCCACCACGGCGGCGCGACAAGCTCCTGGCTATAGGGCAGCCGCGCTACATCTCTACAGGCGGCGCTGCACCTCCCCGCTACGACAGAAAATTTTTTCTGCGCGCTCTACACCGCTTCTACTTCACCCCCCGCCTACTCGAGAGGCCATCGCAGCCGACAACGCGTCCGACCTTGCGAACATTTTTATTTGGCGCGAAAAGTACAAGACATGCAGCCTCACACGCACCGCCTACGCAACCGGAAACGCACAGCACCTCCGCGCCCCTGACGTCCTCTACGAAGACCACGCGGGCACAAGCCTCCTCACTGACCTCGTGCCCTATACGCGCAAGCCCACGCGATTGCGGCGCTTGGGACAGAGCCATCTCGTACCCTGGCAACAGGCACACAACGCCCCTACGCTGTTTTCGCCGACTCCCGGCCTAACTGCTAACGCCAACCTCTACTCACACAACGCGCGGCCAACTCGGCGGTACAACTGGCCACTTTATGCCCGGCCTACACCCGAAGCTTTCGCCGCAAACGTCTTCCCCGACACGTTGGCCTCCCCGGCATCACATGTCTGCTGGTATGCTTTTGCGTGCGCCATCCTCCCCGGCATTCTACGTACACGCCTTAACTACTACTACCGTCGCCGAGCACTGGCCTATTCCCGCATGCGCCGCTACTGCCTCCTGCGGCAGCACTTGCCTGCTCCCGCCATGCGGCGCCCAACCGTTGCTCACTGACGGCGGGGCATATTTCCACTGTAGACACGGAGAGGCCGCAGTTCCGCGACCGCCTACGCCGGTACCGGATGCAAGCAATGCTACAATGCCAATCAATAGCCAACTGGTGCCGAATTTCTATACACCTGCACCGCTTCTGTTAGCCCACAACGGCCACCTCCAAGGCCCGCCAACGTTCGCCTACCACTGGCCTACCACCCGTCCGCCTACCACTGGCGCTGGCCAACTACGGGTACGTACCTGCGTTCCACTACCCCGTCGCACGTGCCGCACCACCGACTGGCGCCATGGCGGGTCGCCTCGACCCGCGCAGCGTCTTCTCCAATCACGCTGCCCGCCCCGCTCGACTCTTGACTACCAAAACAAAACCCACTACAAACAATCGCACGGCCTCCGTCCGGGCAACGCGGCGCTTTCTCGCCACATCGCCACGCCTCCCCTCCCGCTCCCCGCTGGCCGTGAGACGCCCGCCACACTGCGACACTCACTGCAGCCGCGCAAGCCTTTGGCTTTATCTCCCTGGCAAACGTGCCCTCGGGTAAATGGCTAGATTGGGTAAATCTAGAGGTTTGCTACCCTACCCTCCATGTGTACGGGATAGTAGCCCATGCGGTTGGTATCATCGTTATTAGCGACGCGTCACCCCTCCAGCACAACGATATTGTACTAGCAGGGTGGCGCGACCAACCAACTAAGCAACCTTCACCAACGGACAGCGCTAGCTAGGCACTAGCTAGCAGCAACCCTTAAGCTGGTGCGTTCCCCGAGTACCAGCACTTTCTGCTTTCGTGCTCGGCCCATCTAGGCCTCGCGCGAACCCACCCACCCATCCCTATATTATCACGCGCTAATCTTCCCCCAAGCCATGCCTCTGAGGGTCTTTTGGCCATTCTGTAAGCAAGCTGACATCTTTGGCAAACTTGCCCTCGGGTAAATAGAAGTATTATATAATGCATTCTAACAAAACAATGAAAAAACTTGTAAATGACATTGACGCAATGAAATATGACAATCATTGACATGAGTCTTGATTGTTTATAGTGGTTTAATTACATGCATAGGTATAATTTCAGAATTTACCCTAGGGCACGTTTTGCCAAAGATGTCAGCTTGCTTACAATTTGGCCAAAAGACACCCACAGACAGGGTCTGGGGGTCAATTAGCGCAGGATTATAGGGATGGGTGGGTGGGTTCGCGCGAAGCCTAGATTGGCTGAGCGCGAAAGCAGAGAGTGCCTAGGCTCGTGGCTAGCTACGGCTTATAAGGCACGGGCTAGCTAGAGCTGACCGTTGGGGAAGTTGTTGGTCGTTGGCTGCGTCTAACTGCTTGGGCAAGGTGGTTGCCCTGCAGGTGAGACGCGCCGATATTAACGGTAACAGTAACCGCTAGAGTTACTGTCCCGTACACATGATATTGGATATGCAAACCTCTAGATTCAAATCAATCTGACCATTTACCCTAGGGCACGTTTTGCCAGTAATTTAAAGCCAAAGGCTTGCACAGCCAGAATTAGTGTTGCGGGGGGGACGGAGTGAGCCAGCCGAAGAACCGCCAAGCAGCAGGTGTTGGGGTCATGGTTGGGTCAATATATTTGCCCTCAGTCACAGAGCTGTTCTTGGCCCAGCCACCCATAAATTTGATTACGGGGAGGGGCGCGCCGATGCAGCTGGCAGCGGACGCCGCGCCTTTCCGTAGGCTGTGCGACGTCCATTTAAAGCCGGCGGGCGCTGACGAGTTGACTGTGAGGAGGGCGAGGGAGAGCCAGGTGGAGATGGTGGACGCGGCACCCCAATCGGCGGAGGGCTCTGAAGGTGAGAAACTCCAGAAGGCGAGCGGGGGTGGCTTGCTGTAGAATTTGGTGCAGAATATAGCGCGTTGTTTCGTGTAGTAGGTGATCAGGTTCGCCAGGACGGGGTTAGCGGCTACAGGTACCGCGATGACCAGTTTATCGCTGGCGTCGCGGCGCTGGTCCCCCTTAGACTTCCGCACGTAGAGGCAGATTTGCTGCGAAGGCTCGTCGACCACCAGGTCGCCGGTCTGGCAGCGGGCGCCGGTTTCGGCGCGGCAGAAAAACGTGTAATTGACGCACACCGCTAAACAGGCCCTGAAGCGTTGCATCTGGGGTAAGGCAGCCGGGGTCCACGCGAAAGTCTCGTGAAGGGTGTTGGCGTAGTGCAGGATGTCCAGGGCGACTTGTGCGGGTAGCGGGAGGCGAGCGGTGGTAGGTACCAGGCGGTGCTGTAGCATTTCGAGGCCACGGCGGGCGTCCGCCAAGAGTTCGCCCACGGCGACAGGTTGGCGCCGGTGGTCACGGAAGAACTTGTTTATGGCGGAGAAGTAGGGTTGCAGCGAGCTTGCAGCGACCGTTCCGCGTAGGGCCAGCCAGGCCGTGTAACGGACCATTGTGGCGGGTGTGGCCTGTAGCGGGGCGATGTTTTCTTCTGCACAAAAAATAAAAAATTGTCTGATTGCGCTCTGGTAGCTCGTGTACGTCGAGGGCGCTAGCGAGTTGCTGAGTAGGGCAACCGCCGTAACCCCGAGTCTGTCTGATCCTAGGAGGTCTTGGAAAGTTTCAGCTAAATCGGTGGACCAGGGCGACTGTGCTGCTTCACGGCGTAAGCCGTAGCGCGGCGGTCCTGTACGCAGAGGGGGAACGTGCTGTACAGGCGCTTTTAATCGGTCCGGGCGTATCGCTCGGCCAATTGCACCGCGTCGAGTGTAGAGCCAAGAGGGGGTGTTAGCCGAAAGGCCACGATGCTCCACGCGGGTGGCCCGACCCCTTCGTGCTTGCCCAGCCTGCCTGGAAAGAACAGGTCGCGGGACGCTGGGAAGTGCACGGTCTCGGTGGCCAAGCGTGCGAACGCGTGGTACCACGTCTTGTTTCGCCAGTAGGGGGCGACAACGGTTGCCGCTGCTTGAGCTTGTTCGAGTTTTGCTGCCAGCGCCGGTAGGGCAGACCAAGGGGGGTTGCAGTAGTTGTTCTCGCACTTCCACGCCGCGTCGGGGAGGTGTAGGCAGTCGATGTTTTCGCACAGGGGGTCGCGCCAGCGAGCATTGAAGCGTGGTAGCTGCGTGTTGAGCATCGAGGCGAAACGGTCGATAGTGTGGGGCCCCCACTGGCGTTGAAGGTAGGCGAAAACACGAGGGTTGAGCTGCCAGTCTTCGTGGTCCAACTCCCGGCTTAGCGCGTCGGCCCATATGTTGGCCGCCGAGCGGATGTAGCGCGGCCGGATGTTGATGTCGTTGCTGTCGAGGAGGTACCATAGGCGACGGAGTTCGGCCATCATGGCGGGCGAGCGCGAGGTGAGCTTGGTGAGGGCGGCGACCACTGCCGTGTTGTCCTCGTGTAGGAGGACTTGTCGGCCTCGGAGTTGGGGTAGAAAAGATTCCACCGCGTGTCGCACCGCACGAAGTTCCTTCCACGTAATGTGTTGTTGGCGGTCGGTAGCGCTCCAAAAGCCCCGGGCTTGATAGTTGGAGTCCTCGTTGAGAACGGCCCCCCAACCGTAGTCGCTCGAGTCGGCGTGGAGGTAGGCGGTCTCGATAGGCTTGTAGATGGACCGCCCGTTGTGTTGAGTGGGGACCGTGCGCCACCACTCGAGGTCTCGGCGTAGTTGGTGGGTGAGGCGGACGCGTCCGCCCCACCCAACCCGTGTGGATAACACGTTGTGGAGCTCGCGCAAAAAGAAGCGTGCGGGGGCGATGGCGAGGTAGAGGAACTGCGCCTTTCCGGCGAAAGCCGCAAGTTGGCGAGTAGGTAGCCACCGGGCGTTCGACGCAGCTCGGCCGAGGAGGGATGAGGCCTGTTGCGCGAGCTGTTGGAGCTTTGCGGGGGGGGCGCGAAACATGCCGTGATGGAGGTCCACCGTTAAGCCTAAATGGTCGCCCACTTGGGTAGGTGTCCAAACGCCCTTCTTGGGGTTGCGTTCGAGGCCGAGGCTGTCGAGTAGGGCTTGAACGCGCTGTCGCAGTAGGAGGGCGTCCTCGTAGGAGTCGGCGAGGAAAAGGAAGTCGTCCATGTAGGGTAGGAGTCGAATTCCCCGCCACCGCGCGTTTCGGAGGAAGCGCTTGGTGGGGCGGCGACTGTGAGGGGAAGTAGCCGTTGGAACCGGTTGCGGGGGGCGACGAAGGTGGTTCGTGAACACTTGTGTTAGCTTGCAAAAGTAGTAAGCCGACCCCGACCAGCCCATGGGGAGGCATGCTAGGCGCCATAGCGTGCCGCGGTAGTTGACCGTGAAGAAGTCGCGGTCTTCCTCCCGGATGCCAAGGGTGTAGTACCCGTCGGCAAGGTCGAGGGAGACGAAGTAGTCGCCCGGCCGCGAGAGGTGACGTAGGTGCTTGAGCGTCTCGCACGTCATGGTGAAAGTCGAGCAATAACGGTTGAGTTCTCGAAGGTCGATAATCAAACGCCATTGGTTGCACCCGGGTTTTGGAACTAAAAACATCCGGGAAACGTAGCGAGGGTTGTCCGCCCGCTCCCAAGCTCCGCAAGCCTCGAAGCGGGGGAGCTCCGAGTTTAGAAACTCGAGTTGGGCCGGCGTCGCGTCGAGCATAGAGATGCCGTGGTTGAAGGGCTTGGGGCGTAAACCTTGCTTGAACTTTACGCGAACGCCATGGCGGATCCAGTTTAGGACTTGGCCGCTCGCTCCGATGCGCTCCCACTCCCGCCATCTTCGACGCACGCGGTGGCGCATGAAGGAAGACGTCGGGGAGCAGGAATCGGAGCGGCGGGCCACACCGTCATTTCTTGCTCGAGGTTTTAGCCGGGTCGGTCGGCTTGGGGGCGGGGGCGGCGCGTGCTGCGGCTGCTGCTGCTGCAGCGGCCTTGCGTTTGTCGGCGGCGGCTTTGCGGGCTCGCGCATCGGGGCCGGGAGGCTTGTCCGGTGTGACTTTCGCGAAGGCAGCTCCGGCGGCGGCCTTGCTGGCGGCGTGTAGGCTGACTTCCAGCGTGCGGTCGACGAACGCTTGGCGAAGCGCGTCCAATGTGCCGGAGACCGCGGCAGGGCGCGGTCGGCAGAAGCGCTCGTGGGCCAGTTCGGCAAAGACGCGGTCCGCATCTGTGCTCGTTTGTCCGCCCTTGGTGAGGCGGAGGAAGCCCAATCTAGTACGGGCGGCCTCCTCCGTCGCCATGTGGGTGCGATGACCCGCTCGGATGAGGGTAATCGCTGCCGCCTGCTCTGGCGGTAGAGGTGCGCCGTGCGACAGCGTGTCCAGAGCCTCGCCAATTGCCGCGTTGGCGCAACTGTCGAAGAAGGCATAGCACCCGATGTGTAGGTACTCGTCGTAGGCTGCCTGGGTGCGTTTGTCGCTTAGTGAGCGGGCGGTGTCGTCCGTGAGTGTCCACAGACGTGGCTCGTCGACGTCGCGAGGGGGACGTTCGAGGCCGGCAGGGATGACTTCGCCGTAGTAGGTGAAGTCGACGAATTCGGCCGCAGAGGGGTCGGGTTCGTCGTCAAGCAGGTCGATAGGTGGCTCAGGGGCCTCCTTACCACCCTCCGTCGCTGTGGTCGCGTCGGTGGGAATGGACTGCTGTTGATCCGTAGTAGCAGGTGGGGCTGTCGGCTGTCGAAGCTGAGCGAGCAAGGCAGCGTTAGCCGCCAAAAACTGCTCAGTAATGCGTTGTTCCGATGCCAAAACCGCCGTACGAATCTGTTCGGCTGTGCGTTGTTCGAGTGTGGGAGCGTGAGGGTCGGCCGCTGCGGCGGATGTAGACTGCTCAGGCTGCATAGTGGGGAACTGCGTAGCTGAACGAGGGGAAGTGTCGCGTGACGCTCGAGTGCGCATGGGACGAGAGGTAAAACTGACACCCTGCTCGACTACTAGAGTCGAGACTGCATTCGCGCGAAGCCTAGATTGGCTGAGCGCGAAAGCAGAGAGTGCCTAGGCTCGTGGCTAGCTACGGCTTATAAGGCACGGGCTAGCTAGAGCTGACCGTTGGGGAAGTCGTTGGTCGTTGGCTGCGTCTAACTGCTTGGGCAAGGTGGTTGCCCTGCAGGTGAGACGCGCCGATATTAACGGTAACAGTAACCGCTAGAGTTACTGTCCCGTACACATGATATTGGATATGCAAACCTCTAGATTCAAATCAATCTGACCATAATTCGGAACAGGCACATGAAAAAAATAGTACACTATACGGGCAATTGAAACTCAAGAAGGTTCAAATACAAACAAGTAATGGAACGACAATATCCAATATACTGTGTATACGCGCTGAAGTACTGAATTTGACTTTGAAAAGATATATATATATATATATATATATATCGGGAATTATCGATATAAATGGCACTCGTCGACTATGACTATCATGCGGCCATCAATGGTAAGGCCTCACCCATCACCACACCATCGATAGCACAAGGACTGCCATCATCATTCCATCGACTGCGGGCGAGTGAATTATTGTCAGCCCCGATACCAAAAAACGTAAACATTGCCATCCCCGATATTCATAAAGAGTCATCGAGTTGCCATCAGTGGCACATGTGTCCGTATCGATGGCAGCATGTGATTGCAATATTTGCTTGATGACAATAACATCGAAAAATCATCGATGGTTGATCCCCAACCTTAATGTGGTGATAAAGTAGGTGTTGAGCAGGGCATGGATTCCGCACGACCATGCGTTGGCTGTGTCATTCTAGCGAGGGGGTTAAGTAAGCGTAGGTCTCCGACGGGCGGGGGGGGGAGGGGGGAGGAGTTCCAAGAGGCTAAAAGAGTGAGAAAGCGAGTGAGGAGGTTGGGAGGGGGGGGGGGGTGGAGGGGGTCAATCCAGGTAGCCGAGGAGTGGGTTAAGTGGAGGAGACCGAAGTGGGAGTGTTGCCATGTGAGGAGTGAGGTGGTTGGGCATGCCCGGTTGGAGGAGTGAGCCTCTGTTAGAGAGGTTAGTCCATTGGCTAGGGTATTGCGAGTTGTGGTGGTAGTTGTCAACTTCGTTACATGTGATGACGGTATAAGTGGCGGAGGCTGTGGAGTGGAGTTTGGCAAATGAGGTAGCAATGCAGTATAGGTTAGATAGGTCCTAGTAGTGCCCCCATTGGAAGGAGAGCACCGCAGCGGAGTCGAGGTAGCCTATGGGGGTGGGTAGGCCATGTTCCATATTGAGGTCAAAGAGGTAGTTATGTTATTTTATGCTGCAGGTGTGGGGGGTAAAGTGGGCCGGGAGAACTGAATGAAGCGAGGTGTTTGCAACGTGGCTGCGGATATCTGGCTGAGGGGTAGGGGGGGTGTGGGGTCTAACTTCCGGGTTGTCATGTGGGGAGTTAGGGGTGATAGCTGGCCTTGCTGGCCGGAGGTGACCTGTGGGGTCGTCCGTGACGGTCAGAGGGGGCGGGACGGGGGAGGTGGTGCGGGTTTCCTCTAGGTCGTCCTCAAGCAGTTCTTCGAGGTCGTCGAGTGTGTAGTCTGCGTAGTTCCGTGAGTAAGGCGGAAGGGGGACAAGGGTGGAGTAGGGAAGAGGGGGGGAGTGATGGGAGGAGGGCATGGGGAGGGAGTTTGGGGGGATGGGGAGGGGGGAGGGTGGGCGGGTTGCGGGGTGGTGGTGGGGTGGGGTGGCCGGTGGAAGGGGGGAGAGGGGGAGGTCTTCTTTTTGGAGTGGCGTGTGGGTTTGGTGACGCCGGTTGGTGGCGCCGGTTTGAGTGAGGGGTATGTGGGTGGTCTGTCGGCCTGGGAGGCATCCATGTGTTCGAGCTGAGGGGCGGTGGGGGTGTGGGAGGGGGAGTTGGGGGGAGGGTCGGGGGGGGGGAGGGGGTGAGCAAGTGTGGGGGGGAGTGGGTCAAGGGGGGGGGGTGGAGAGGGGTTGGGGTGATTGGTGGTCGATGTAGGGGAGTGGTGAGGTAGAGGAGTGGTGAGGTAGAGGAGTGGTGTCCTCCTGTGGGGGGAGGGGAAGGGGGGGTGGAGTGGCGTTTTTTGGAGTTATGCATTGTGTTGTGTTGAGGGTGGTGTGGAGGGGAGGAGGCGGAGGAGAGCTAGATGTCAAGGAGGGAATTGAGGTCGAGGGGGGAGTCATCGTCAGCGGCCTGCATGAGGAAGTCGGAGGTCTCGAGGGGCCACTGGTCGGAGACGTTGCACACCTAGAGGTGGCGGGTCCATTGGAGGAGGAGGGTGGGGGGTTGCGGTATAGGGTGTAGTTTTTGGTGTGGTTGAGGGGTGGTGGGGAGGGGGCAGTGGTGAAGATAGGGTCCGAGAGACGGGCTCTACCAAAGGTGGAGTAGTGGTGGGGGATGATGGTGAGGGTGCATGTGGATTGGATGTGTGCTACTCTGTGAATGAATGTGTGATTCAGGGGGATTGTGACCGTGCCGTTGGTGGATATGAGGATAAAGTACATTTCCGTGTTGGGGGAGATTTGGATGCTGGTGGTGACTGTGGGGGAGGTGGAGGGGTGGGAGCAGAAGTATGAGCCATCGGGAAACTTTTGGAGGGTTTTATAATGAGAGAGGCCGAGGGGGGTGTGGGGTGGGGAGGACGGTGGGGGGGTGTGATGTGTTGTGTACTCTTTTGTTGTTTGGTGTAGCAGGGTGTATAACCAGGGTGAGGGTGGAATGGCGCCATCAGCATCTATGCAAGGTAGGGATAGGGATTGGCGGGACATGATGAGGACTGTAGCGAGGCAAGTGGCCGCCCATGAGGTGCATGGGACATATCCAGTGACTGGGGGGGGGGGATTGATGGAGTTGGTGTGAAGATTGTGGTTGGGGGGGAATAGGTTCGTGAAGTGAATATGAAAATATGTGTAGTGAAACTGGGCCGGATTGTGAAAAGATTGGGTTATTGGGCAGGTGGAGGATATTTTACCACAGGGAGGAGGGGTCCCCCTCGATCGGGGTGGGAGTGTCCACTGGCTCGAGGGCGTCCGCGAATTGGAGGATGAATTGTGCAGGCTCGAGGAGGCCCTCTACCTGGCTTGGGGGAGGGGTCGAGGGGGCTTGTCCGGCGGTTGTGAGCGCGATCGCGAGGTTAGACGTGACTATGTCCTGTAGGAGGGCGACAGTTTCTTGGCCGGTGATATCGGTAAAGAGGGGGGATCGGATCTTTACCCTCGGCATGAGATTGTAGGGGCCGATGCAGCTCGGAGGAACTGGACCTTTTGTTGTCGTAATTTAGTCAGCATGGAGGGGGAGGAAGCGGCGGAGAAAGGTGCCGGACCGGCCGATCGGAGTTCACGCTAGCTTGAAGCGAGTTGGTACAAGAGGCCAACCGCGACGGAGGAGGTGGGGATATCCAAACGAATTTCTTGAAAGCCCGAAGTGAGGTCGACATGCAGGGGAGGTGGCGTAGGTCGATGGTGCTGTCGGGTGGTGGGTGCGGGTGGTGTTCGCTGTCCAGCGCGATTGGCGGACGAGTTCTCGGCCGATTATATTTTTGACGCGTGTGGAAAGGTCGTCGAGCTGGTTACGGCTTTCGAGCACGCTGCTAGCGGCGGGCAACCGAGTAGGCCGAGAGTTCCGAGTTCGAGGAGTGAGTCGATTCCGGGAGGAAGACACCGTGTATCCATCAGCGAGCAAGGTGGGATGAGGTGGTTGAGTACTAGCATGTGAGAAGGTATGAGTCGATCATACGGGTAGAGAGGTCGTCGGCCGACCCAAGGTCCGTGGTTGACCGAGGGGCTGCGAGGACCGGAGGTGTCTGGAGTCCACGACGAATAGGGAAGGGGTCCGTAGCCGTGCCCGGTTTTGTGCATCTGCGGGCGGTTGCGGTACAGTGAGGAACGGGGCTAGCGGATGGCCCGCGAGTTTTTGGTGTTTGAGAGGTCCACATGCCGCGCATGCTCCGGGCGATCCCTCAGGAGCACATGCTTGTAAGTGGCGGGGGGGGGGGGGGGTTAGAGGTCGAGGACATATTGACCGAGCGTGAATCGTAGTAGGGGGAAGATACATGGGGGTTTGAGGAGTGGTTTTGATTTGGATTTCGAGTGGATTGCGTGTGTTGGCGGCACACGACCAAGCCCGATGGGACCTGGGTTTGGTGGAGCTTGGCGGCGGGCGGGAACGTCCGGACGCTCGGTGGGGCACGGTGTGGCGCGCCGCTCCCTAGAAGGGGGTTATTTTGTAATCGAGGGATGTTTTTGGTCCTGCGTAGAACAAAGGCGGGTATACGTTTGGAATTCGAAGTGGGTGGCGCGGGAGCTGTCGGAGATACGAAATTCAAAACTCTGAAAGCTGCGCCTTGCTGTGTGTACCGTTTGGTGTCGCTACGGATCCACTGACATGGGTGAGCTAGGCTCGGGTGGGAAGAGGTGCACGGTGCCTGTTGTTCAAAGAGCCCTATCTCCACCAGTCTGTCGCTCAATGGGAGGCCATGCCCAAAGCGAAGACGGTCGGCGTTGCTCATTAGAGCTACCGACCCATCCCCGTATTTCGGTTCATTAGTACTTTAGTAGTACTGTGGATCTTATTACTGTCTTTAGTGACGGTAGGATGGTTGTATGAGTTATTGAAATAATTGAAATTGTTTACAACATGTCCCGGCAAACTGGACCGAGTGCTGTCTCACGGGCCACTCTACTTCGCCATACATGACTTATTAGCAAGTTGGGCCCGGGTCTCTCCGACGAGGTACATTTCTTATCGACCCACCTATCTGCAATCTGTGCCGACGTTCCTCGGGAGTTATATAACTGTAAGCAACCGCAGTAATTGCCATAGTCCCCTCACCTAAGCAGTAACAGCGTAATAATTTTGTAATCAAGAAAAACAGATCGAAAAATAAATCCACTTGTCTAGAAATGCAAAACAAAACTGCTGCTCGACCTTCACGATGCACGGCCCGCTCCCATTGAACCGGGGTGTCGACCGGCCTAGGCCGGTCGGCGTTCGGGAGGGACGACGGGCCAGCCTAATCTAGCTCCCGCGTGACTTCGGTCTTGCCGAAGGTAGGAGGGGAAAGGCTGGCAAAAAACCCCTTCTCGCGCGGTCGCTCGTCGATCCCGCCGCTCCATCTCGTAAACCCCGCCCCAAGGTCTTGCCGCGTCCACCGACGCGGCGGTCCTCCGTGTCGAGGTCCCCCATCACCTCGAGGACATGTGGGGGGGACCGAGACACACAGACATAGAAAAAACTAGCGCTCTTGCCTCCGCGCCTGAATTTTCCCCGCTCATTTCCCCGGTTTTTTCTCTGTCTGGTACCCGTGTACCTGTCGGTTTTCCGGCCTGTGGCCGTACCCTCCCGCCTCTGATCGCGCGTCCACCGAGCAGCCTTTTCTTGAGCGGGGGCCTCCGCGCTCACCCGGGCCCACGCTCAAGGACCCCTAGGAGTATGAAGGTCTGTCGGGGTAGTGAGTGTCGAAGAGGGGGGGGGGGGGGGGGGGGGGCAGGTCACCGTAGCCGGATCCGGCGGGCCGCGGGCGCCCGGAATTAAACAAAACCCTCCGTGCCGGGTTTTCCGGCGGCGCCGACCCAAAGGGTCGTCGCCGCCAGATCGTGTCGCTCCTCCCATCGCGACCGTCCTCATTGTTGTCCCAGCTTACTCCCCCCCCCGGGAGATGACGCTGGACGACGTAGCGACGCGCTAGTGAGCGCCCTACCCTGGTGCTGCTCCCCAACTAGCTCGACGCCGGGTACGGACATTGTTTTTAGTATCCAAAAAAGCCCTCCGTACAGGGCTTTCCGGCGGCGGCTGATCCTGAGGATCGCCGCCGCCTCTTGTAGCCGCTCCTCCGTCTGCGACTAGCCACCGTCCTGTGCCATGTCTTGTCTCACCCCTCGGCAAGGTTCGAACGGCACATGGCTGGTCGACAGCTAGCGAGCGCCCTTTCCTGGCGCTGCTTCCCGGCTGGCCACCACCAGCTCCAACACTCGCCTCCCACCGTTGATCCGGCCGTACCCTCCTCGCCATCAAACGCTACCGTAGTACATGCCCCACTCCTAAAAGTAAGGCTGTATCTAGGAGTATATGTACGCGAAAAAACATATCGGACGGGCCGAGCGGGAGATCTTGGCGCCGGTGGTGCACAGAAATTATTTTTTCAAAAGCCCTCTGTACATGGTTTTCCCGACAGCTGCTGATCCCACGGATCGAGCTGTCGGCCCTCTTAGCCCCCTACCGTGCCAGGCCTGGCACGGCTACGGGGATTCCAGCGCCCACCACGGGGAGGTGAGGGGATGCCGACGGGCCTGCGAGCGCACCCCCCCCCCCCGGGGCCGCCGCCGCTGCGCCGCCGGCGGGCGCATGTATGAGTTACTCGTTACTAATTCCAAGTCGTGCTTTTCCGTCGGACGGACGTACAACGTGGTTACGACGCTACTGCAATATTAGCAAGGGTTTTGATGCATACTCTGCGACCAATACCTCTTTGTACGTACAAGTACGCACACTTCATCTAACTAGCCACATATGACGCGCCTAACCGAGGTTTTCCGATGCAAAATGAGCCGCGTCATGATTCTCCATGCTAGACGAGCCGCGCCGCTAGACGGTTGACGACGGTTGGAAGGCCCTAACGCTTGACACGTAAGCGAGTGAGAGCATGCGTAAGCTATCTTGGCGGAAAGCTATTTAAGCTCAGTGCAATAGAGGGCGGTGACAAAACCATTTACCAATTCCTTTGTTCAATTACAATATATATTAGTAAAGTACAAGCATTGAGACATCCACTCATCTTCTCCCATCAACACCACCACTCTGCCATTCAGTAGCACTAGAACAGAACAAAACTAAACAGATTTGTGCTAGCTGTTACCTTTGCAAGGCCAACCGCCACACTGGTTTCGGAGCTCTTTGGTCGACACACGTTTTTGCTGTCGTTTAATTCGCTCGACGTTGCTCGATTGATTCGGAATGGCATCTGTTGGACTTGGTCGTTACGTGGAGGTCGTACTTCATGTTGGAGGGACTAAGCTTTCCGACATTAAGCTTGTGTTACATCGTGAGCCTCGTTCTGGTAAAACTTGGTTCCTTGTTGGCTCGGTAACGGCTATAACGAAGAGTCGGTCGATGTTGCCGTTCGTGAGTTACACGAGGAAACTTGCATGATCTTGACTCATGATGATTTAACGATGTTGAGTGATGCACCGGTTCGAGTCGCGTTACCTGTCGGACAACAGCTCGTTTACGTCTACACAACTTCCGTTCCCGTTCCGTATGTTACGACTCATTTGCGTACTCTTGCTCAGCTCGAGCAGGTTGCTGTGACAGCTCAGTCGACTATTAATCCGGATGGTTCTTACGTCGTACCGGAAACAAATGATGTTAGAGGTTTGAACCTTACGCCCGCCAATGCGGGGTTACTTCTTGCCATGAAGAATAAAAGCGAGTTACTTCACTTTGGTTACGTGACTCAATGGGAGACTTTCCGTCGTGCAGTTTATACGTCCCAGGCACTCTTCCATGACGATACATCAATCCCGAGGCAGTTTTTCATGTATCCCCAGTTTTCGCCGTTTGAGTTTGGACATGTTCGGCTTCTCATTCGTGTGTGGCGGTTAGCCTTCTTAAGCTAATTGCTAGCACAAATCAGTTCTTATCAGTTCAGCTCGGTCGCTGCTTTGATGTCAAAGTAAATGCCGACGGGAGATGATGAGAGGATGTTTCACTGCTTGTACTTTAGCAGTGTATGTTGTAAATGAAAAATGTTGTAAGTGTTAAATGGTTATGTCACCCCCCTCTATTGCATAGGGCTTAAATAGGTTTCTGCCCAGATAGCTTACGCTTACTTGCCTCGCTTACTGGCGTTAGGGCTTTCCAGCCGTCGTCAACTGTCTAGAGACGCGGCTCGTCTAGCATGGAGAATCACGACGCGGCCTATTCTGCATTGGAGAACTCGCTTAGGCGCGTCATCTGGCTAGTTGGATTAATTGTGCATACATGTACGTACATGGAGGTAGTGGTCGTAGAGTATGCATCAAAACCTTTATGAATATTGCAGTAGCGACGTACCCACGTTGTACGTCCGTCCGATGGAAATGCACGAATTGGAATTAGTAACGAGTACAGGTACAATGTCATGCAATGTAGTCTTGCAGGACTGGGCGCCCCCCCCCCGCAGCGGCGGCGGCCCCGGAGGGGGTGCGCTCGCAGGCCCGTCGGCATCCCCTCACCTCCCCGTCGTGGGCGTTGGAAACCCCGTAGCCGT
Organism: Tetraselmis chui; assembly: GCA_026401115.1. Lineage (NCBI taxonomy): Eukaryota > Viridiplantae > Chlorophyta > Chlorodendrophyceae > Chlorodendrales > Chlorodendraceae > Tetraselmis > Tetraselmis chui. The sequence continues at coordinate 79,295 of JAPMLY010001383.1, forward strand.
GCCATGCTTGGCACGGTAGGGGGCTAAAAGGGCCGACAGCTCGATCCGCAGGATCAGTTGCTCTCGGGAAAGCCATGTACAAAGGGGTTAAAAAAAAATCTGTGCAAAACCGGCACCAAGATCTCCCGCTCGGCCCGTCCGATATGCGTTTTCGCGGTCACATACTACTGAATACAGTCCTACCTCGAGGGGTGGGGCCTGTACAGCAGGAGCGTTTGAAGGCGATGAGGGTACGGCGGCGGTGGGAGGCGGGTGTTGGAGCAGGTGGTGGCTAGCTGGGAAGCATCGCCAGGAAAGGGCGCTCGCTAGCCGTCGACCATCCATGTGCCAGTCGACCCTTCCCGGGGGGTGAGGCCAGACAGGGCGGAGACCGGTGGCCGGTCGCAGGCGGAGGAGCGGCCATGTGAGGCGGCGACGATCTTCAGGATCAGCCGCCGCCGGAAAGCCATGTACGGAGGGCTTTTTAGGAAACTAAACTAATGTCCGTACCCGGCGTCGACCTAGTTGGGGAGCTGTTGTAAGTAATACCGCATACGTATTAGTTGCAGATAGCTATTGTAAGCTACTCTAGATATGATTAGTACATGTCTAGATCGGACATACCGATAAACTGTTTAACTCGGTACAGAGCTGTCGCTAGGCTACAGCTCTCCCACTTCTGTTGTCCCGACACCACGCCTGTAGGCTGGTTGTCGCCTTAACTGTTCCGTTTGCGGGACTGTGACTGTAACTACGTTTGCGTACGTTATCTTCCACACTAACTGTGTTTGCATGGTTTAATAGGTTATGGGCCCCCGCCTCACGTCACTCACGCGCGACAACCTGGTTCGGCGAGCTGCGATCGACAGCTCTCCCGCAGAAGGCAAGTTTCCTTAGACTCCTCGTACTTTCAACCTGTAGTCGGCGGTATCGCCAGTATAAACTGCGATTTTAAAACCCGCCACCACCCCTCTTAAGTCAGCCACCCGACGGAGATAGCCAGCCACCCACACCGACGCACTCGTCGTGTGTGGACAGGGTGCACACAGGTCCAAGCTGGAGAACGGGGGGGGTGCATTGTCGGGTGAATACGCATCCACAGGTCGCACGCCAGCCGTAGCTTACCTTTTATTTTTACTTTTATCCTAGCCTAGCGAATCAGCCACCAGCGCAGCGCTCCACCTGTGCTGGCCTTGGCCTCGACTTGTGCCCCACACTGGGTGGAGGATACAGAAAAGGTGCTCTGAGACACCCCGGGGCTACAGGCCGAGGGGTCGGCGGGCATCAGGCCGTCTCTTTGCATACCGATGTTAGGCACGAGTCCGGCTAGCGGTTTTTACCGCTGCCTGTTTTTCAACCAGCTCTTTCTTTTTTGCCCTCTGTCGAAATGGCGCAGAATAGCCCGCATGTTTCACCTGTTGATTCCCCTGAGTCAGGCTCTCACCAGAGCACCCTCGATCACCCCCCGGATACTCTCGCGCTGCTCGTTGCGCAAGTGGCGAGCATAACATCTCGTCTCGACTCGCAGTCGGCCGAGGGTGTTGTTGCTGCTGCGGGTGCTAATCCGCACCCCCCTGTAGCTCAGCGCCGCCACGATGCCCCACTCGAACCCGTCCGGGACAGCAACGACGGCCACACCCTCCACCTGCTTGAGCATCCCCAGCCTGGTTTCGTAACCCCGGACGCAGAAACACTCTTTGCTGCTGCAGCCTTTGTTGGCGACCCCACAGTCGCACAGCGCCGCCACGATGCGCCCCGCGAGCCCGCGCGTGCCGATGCGCACTACGACCCCTCGCGTCACGCCATCCGGGTTGATCACCTCCCACCACCTCCCCCCTTCCCCCACGCCGGATATGCCCTTCACCACCCCGGCCCCCATATCCCGGAGGCGCCCTCTCATCTCATCCCCCCCTACCGTGACCACCCGCACTCGTACGGCCCGCCGCGTCCCATGGCCGGCCGCTCTCCCTTTCCCGGTGGCCCACCTCCTCCCTTTCATGGCCGGCACTCTCCCCCACTCCAACATGGCGACCCCACCCCCCGGGGCCGTCGTCGCCCCACTATCGACCCGATGGTCATCAACCGGGCGGCACACGAAGCCCCCGGCTTCGACAAGGACGCCCTCAACCGGTCCATGAAGATGTCGGTCCCCGTCATGTGCCCGACCACGGACTTTAAGCAATGGAAGAGGACCTTCCTTAATTTCCTCTCCATCAAGGCCGCATACCTCATTCCTCAGCTGGCCATCCGCGACTCCGGCGTCTGGCTCGACGAACAAGCGCAACACTACGCCTACACGCTGCTTCTCCATGCAGCCAGCGCGAATAAGCGCGCTGACCAAGCCATGAAATGCGTTTCTCCAACACTCCCTGACTGCGCCGCTGCCGCGTGGGACATCCTTTGTGAACGCCTCGACTGTCGGTCTTTTGCTCACTCCTTGTCCCTCTTGGACAACCTGACGGTCAGACAGCGCCCTGGTCAGTCACTCAGTGACTATGTCCACTACATGCGCCAGACCTTTGACGAGTACAACGACACATGCCAGTTGGCTGATGGCTCCGTTGCCATCCACCCCCACCACCTCGGTCTCCTCATGCTGCGCGGTATTTCCAGCAGCGGCCCACACGGTCAGGCGAAGCAATGCGTCATCAACGCCTTTGACACGGACTACATCATGTCGGCTGATGAAGTTATGGCCAGCATTCTCCACCTTGCGCACAACATGGAAGACGACCCTGCTCCGGACGCAACCGCTCCGGCCATATCACCTCCTCCCATCTCCGCGTTCGTCGCTGCGGGCCGCGGCTCGCACAGCGGTCGAGGCCCACCACACCGTAACCCTCGCGGCCATCGACCCAACAAGTGTGGCGTTTGTGGCAGCCTCCACCATCTCATGTCCGCGTGCACTGCCACGGATGACGCTATCCTTAAGTGGAATCTCGCCAAGCGTAGGCTGACAGTCCAGAAGTACGGCGCCGCCGACGGCACCCCCTCTGCTCACGCTGCGTTGCTGAGCGACGTCCCTGCCGACGACGCCCCCGCCGATGACACCGACTGCCTACCCACCCTCGCGGACTGCGCTGATGACTACGCTGACGACGAGGTGAGTGTCCCATTCAGCTCTGTGGCATTCTCCTCTTCCCTCGCCCCGGGTCGTAATCTGTCAAAGTTTTGGGTCGTTGATTCCGCCTGCTCGATTAACCTCACTGCGTTCCGAGATGACTTCGTGAAATTCACGCCCCCCTCCACTCCCTCTCGCGTGGGCGGTGTCGGCGTTGACGTTAAGGGCAGTGGCTCAGTGCGAATTTCTGTCAGACTTGCCTCTGGCCAGCTCATTCACCGCACTGTGTATGCACTCTACACCCCTGACCTATCATCTCGTTCAGCACAGCGTATCGGCAGACTCCTTAGTGTAAGCTGGATGCAAACTCACAGCGGCTGTGAATTCATATTCCCCTCCAACTCTGACACTGGTTTGCTTTTGGTACCCACAGGCATGGGTGTGCTAGAACCGTCCGGAAACGGTCTCTACCTCCTTCCCCACCAGCCGGTCCTCCCTTCCAGCCCATCCGCACCGCCGGCACTTGACCCCTCACCTCAGGTTGCCCTTACTGCCCAGTGTGATCCCGTCCTATGGCACCGTCGATATGGCCACCTCAACATGCAAAGCCTTCAGGCCCAACATACTCACGGTGTCCCGACTAGCCCTGTGTTAACTAGCGTTGTAACCAAAGTTTCGTGCGACTCTTGTCTCCTTCACAAAGCCACAGCTGCACCACGCAACACAGCCGCTTGCGCGAAGCCATCCCACCCCCTCCTCAACCTGTCCGCTGACCTCTGGGGCCCGGTCAATGTCCCCTCCCCACATGGCCTCCGTTACTGCTTGCTCGTCATCGACCACCACACCAACTACATGTGGGTGCGGTTCCTTAAGTCTAAAGACGACGCATGTTCGGAATTGGAAACCATCCTCTTGGACATCAAACACCTGCATGCCCGCCATCACTCCCAGACGGGCGCGTTCGCACCGGTCCTCAAATTTGACTCAGACTCTGTGTTTGAAGCTGCTGTCACTCGCCGGATGTGCGCACACCTCGGCGTCGGGGTACAGTTCTCTGCCCCATACGCCCACCACATGCTCGGCAAGGCCGAACGTCCCTGGCGCACCATCCGGGACAATGCATCGGCGATGCTCCACAACATGGCCGTTCCCAACTCCATGTGGTCGTGCGCTGTCAGCACTGTTGTGTACCTTCGCAACCGCACGTACAGTCGCTCGGTCGGACCTAATGGGGGCGTCCCCCTCACACTCCTTACGTCGTCAGTGCCCAACGCCTCCAAGTTCCGCGTCTTCGGCTGCGCCGTTTTCGCCAAGGTCCCCGACAAACAACGTCGGAAACTCAGTGAAAAAGCATTTCGCGGCGTCATGGTGGGCTATCCCCCTGACGCACCCGGGTATCGTGTCTACAATCCGGAAACGCGTCGCATCACCACTTCCGTACATGTTGTCTTTCAGGAAGACACCCCAGGCTTCGACACACAACCCTCCGTCGACTCGGCCATCACCGACTCTTCGGACGACGTCCCCGCAGACTCACCCCTATCCCACCCCATTGACCTCACATCACCCACACCCCTACCCCCCCCGCCAACCCCTCGCCATGCTCGGCTCCGCTCCCACCCCATTCGCTACGGCGATATGGTTGCCCACCTGTCCGACTACCCACCCACACTCGTAACGGCGTGTTGTGATCCTGAACAAGGAAAAGCTCAAGAGGACATCTTTGAGCACCCTCACGTCCCCGACCTTGTCACTGGTCCCCCACACACACCTGCCGGCACGTCCCCTACTGCCATCGCCCTCCTCTCCGCCCGAGAGTGTGTGGAACCAAAATCCTACCGAGCTGCGCTGGACAGCGCCCAAGCCCCCCAATGGCAAGCCGCTATGCAACATGAGTATTCCTCCCTCATCAGCAACGGCACGTGGGACCTTGTGGACCTCCCCCCCGGCCGCATGGTCGTTAACAGCATGTGGATCTTTAAAGTCAAGTCGGATACAGCCGGCGACGTCTCCCGCTTCAAAGCGCGGTTCGTCGCCAAGGGGTGCAGTCAACGCGCTGGACTGGACTACACGGAGACCTTCTCCCCGGTCATCCGCATGGCCAGCCTGCGTCTCTTCCTAACCATTGCAGCCGCCCGCGACCTTGAACTCTGCCAGCTTGACATCGACACAGCGTTTCTCTACGCCCCCATCCGGGAGGATGTGTACATCCGCCAGCCCCTCGGCTTCACCGATGGAACGTCCAAGGTTTGTCACCTCAAGCGTTGCCTCTACGGCCTTAAGCAGTCCCCCCGCGAGTTCAACATGCTACTTCGTGCGTGGCTCGTCGACCATGGATGGCAACAATGCGTCTCCGACCCGTGCATCTACATCTATCGCGCCGGCCACGTCTTCGCCATGATCGCCTTGTACGTCGATGACATTCCCGCGGCCTGCAATGATGCCACCTGGCTCGCATCGTTCAAAGCCCAACTCGGAGCACGGTTCAAGATCAAGGACCTAGGCGACCTCTCCCAACTCCTCGGCATGCACATTACCCGCGATCGCTCCACGCGCACAATCTCGCTGGACCAGTCCAAGTACCTGCGCGACATCCTCGCCAAGTACGGCATGTCTGACTCTAAGCCGTCGTCCCTTCCGATGGACCCAGGCTTCCTCGCCGGCCTTGCACACTTGAACTCGCCTTCTCTCACATGAGTGGCCAAGGACGTCTACCCAAGCCTCCTGGGCAGCCTCCAGTACGCCGCCGTTTGTACACGCCCCGATGTCTCCACGGCGTTGAGCATCCTCGGCTCTGCCCAAGCCTCGCCCACCGAGGCACACTTGCAAGCTCTGAAAAAGGTCCTCCGCTACCTCCATGGCACCATCAACATGCGCCTGACGTTGGGGGGGGGCCTGGACCACAGCCTCCAACTCACAGGCTTTGCCGACGCTGATTGGGCCAACGACAGCAGCACCCGCAAGTCTCGCTCCGGCTATCTCTTCACCCTCGGACGCGGGCCAATCAGTTACAAGTCCAAACAACAGACTTGTGTGGCTCAATCCACGTGTGAAGCCGAGTACTACTCTGCGGCTGACGCCACCAAGGAGGGACTCCACCTCCGACAACTCCTGGGGGAAATCTTCGACTCACCCATCACCGAAACCACCACCATCTGGGAGGACAACCAAAGCGCCATTGCATACTCCCAGAATGCCTTGGTCAGCGAGAAGACTAAACACATCGGCATGAAGTGGCACTTCCTCAAAGACCACGTGGAGCAAGGGACCATCAAGTTGAGGTACCTCCCCACTGACCAGATGGTGGCTGACATGCTCACCAAACCCCTCCCAGGACCTGCACTAGCACGACACCGAAGTGCGATCCTTGGAGGACAAGACCCAATGCAACGCCTCATCCCGTAGCTACCTTCAGGGGGAGTGTTGTAAGTAATACCGCATACGTATGAGTTGCAGATAGCTATTGTAAGCTACTCTAGATATGATTAGTACATGTCTAGATCGGACATACCGATAAACTGTTTGACTCGGTACAGAGCTGTCGCTAGGCTACAGCTCTCCCACTTCTGTTGTCCCGACACCACGCCTGTAGGCTGGTTGTCGCCTTAACTGTTCCGTTTGCGAGACTGTGACTGTAACTACGTTTGCGTACGTTATCTTCCACACTAACTGTGTTTGCATGGTTCAATAGGAGCAACACCAAGGAAGGGCGCTCACTAGCGCGCCGCTACGCCGACAAGTTACATCTCCATGGGGGAGGAGTACGGTTGGGCGGCAAGGAGGCTAGTTGTGGCGGTTAGCCTCTGAAAGCTAAACGCTAGCACAAATCTGTTCTAGTCTGTCTAGCTCTGTGTCGTAAGATTGCAAATGATGTTGTCGAGAGGCAATTGATGAAAGTTGTTTCACTGCTGTACTTGGGCAGTAGATGTTGTAAATGAACAAAGGAATTGTTAAAAGGTTCTGTCACCTCCCTCTACTGCACTGGGCTTAAATAGGTTTCAGCCCAGACTAATCACGCCTGCAAGCTACGCTTACGTGTCAGGCGCTAGTGCTGCTCAACCGTCGTCATCTGTCCTCGAGACGCGGCCTGCCTAGCATTGGGTTTCACGACGCGGCTCCTTCTGCATCGAAGAGCTCGTTCTGGCGCGTCATCTGGCTAGTTAGATTAATTATGCATATCTGTACGTACCGGGAGGTACTGGTCGTACTGTAGCATCAGCACCATTACAATATTGCAGTAGCGACGTACCCACGAGTATACGTCCGTCCTGTGGAAAAGCACGAATTGGAATCCGTAACGAGTACCTGTACAATGTCCTGCAATGTACTGTTGCAGGACTGTACTCGTCACACTCGTACCCTCCCCCTCTTGACAGATTAATGAGGCCGCCGCGAGGCAGACCTCCGTGGTTCTTGGCTCCTTTACTGAAGCACTTACTGGGACTCAGGAATGCGCGCTGGGAAAGCATGCATGAAGTTAATGTACGCCTGAGTCTTGGCGAACTTGCGCCATTGGGGCGTCTCCAAGAATTCTTGTAACGCTGTGGTCCGGTGTACTTCGTTCAACCGGTGCCAGACAGGTGGAATGTCGTCATCATCGAAGTGCGTCATGAAGAGCAAATATTTGCCTCGTCGTCCAGGTAACGACTTGATGCACACAGCAGAGATGTGAGAGACGTCGAACTCCTCGTTGTCTCCTTCAGGGACAGTCACCGGGACAGCTGGCCGTAGCAGAGCGGTAGAGCAGGGTCTTAAGTTGTTAACGTGGAACACATGATGTAAGCGTACTGTCGCTGGTAGTTTTAATCTGTAACTGTGTTTTCCAATCTGCTCCTCCACTGAAAAAGGGCCAAGCTGTCTGTCTCTGAGTTTCCTGTTCGGTTGTCCTCGCAGAAAAAGATTTGCTGTGACGACTGACACCTTGTCTCCCTTAGCGAAGTGTGGCGCTGTAGACGGTTCTGTGCGCGCTTGCATTTCGTCCTTGTGTAGCTGTAACACTGAGCGTACCAGGGTGTGCACTTCCTGTAACAATCTCAACCGTTCTGTTGCGTCTTGCGAAAAAGGAATCGATGGTCGCATGCTGAAGAGCAGGTCAGGAGGCTCCTCAGGAGAAAAACCAAAGTTAGCCTCGAACGGCGTGTGCTCAATTCCGAGTGCACGCGAAGCATTGTACGCAAACTCCACTTGTGGTAAAAATGTCGACCAGTCAGAGCCATCATAGCAACAGAAGCAACGAAGAAGCTGCTGAAACGTGCTGTTTACGCGCTCTGTCAAGCCATCTGTTTCTGGGTGTCGGCTGGTAGACATGTTCAAACGAGTTCCGAGGCGTCTCCAGAGTGTCTGCCAGAAAGCGCTGACAAATTTCGGGTCGCGATCGCTGATTAGCACACGGGGAAGTCCATGTAAGCGGTAGACTCCCTGTAAAAACAAAGTAGCAGTTTCTTCGGCAGTAATCGACTCTGTACATGGCAGAAAATGGGCCATTCGAGTTAGATGGTCTACTACAATCAGCACACTGTTAAAGCCGTTGCTCTCAGGCAAGTGTGTCAGGTAGTCAAGACCAACTGTGTGCCACGGTCTGGGTGGAACAGGTAATGGGTAAAGAGTCGCAGCCATCTGCGGTCGAATCTTCGCTCGTCGGCACACGACGCAGCGTTCACAAAAATCTTTCACGTCTTGGCGGATTCGTTTCCACCAGAATCTGTCGAGTGCTTTAGCAAGAGTGCTAGCAACTCCTCTGTGACCGGCTGACGAACTTTCGTGCAGCTCTGCGATCAATCTCAGTCGGAGCTCAGAGTTCTGTGGAATACAGAGGCGATTGAGACGCCAAAAGTACCCATCTCTGGCTTCTATCCGGCTGTCTCTTGTCCACTCACCATCGTCCCCATAAAACGAATCTCGTGAGAACCCCTCGCGAATGAGATCAGCGAACTCAGGGCTCAGCTGCAACGCGTCAACAGTCAGTGAATTTAACTGTGCGTCTTCAAACAGCAGCTGGGACTTCCGTCGTAATTCTCGATCTGACGGAACCTCGCCATCCCAAAATAAGGGTACTGTGGCCTGAGGTACGAAGTCTGGACGCCGGCTTAACGGGTCAGCTTCGTTCAGAGCTCCCTTGCGATATGCAAGTGTCATCGAGCCCACAAACGGTTGCAAATCCCGCAGGTATCTTGCTTGCCGCTTGTTCAGCCTGTTGTTCGGTTGCCTGAGCAGATGTCGCAGTGTGTCGTGGTCTGTTACGACAAGGAACTTAGAACAGCCTTCAAGATAGCACCTCCAATGCTTGACAGCTTCGCATACGGCCAAAGCTTCTAAGTCGTACGCAGAGTAAGTGTTACCACGCTCAGCTGGATTCAGCTTACGCGCCCAGTAAGAGACTGGTTGAAGACCGCCTCCTTGGTCTTGCAACAGGACTGCTGCAATCCCCACTGTTGAAGCATCTGTAGCTACGGTGAACGTCGCGTCCGAGCCGACCTCCGGAAGGATCAGGCATGGCGCGGAAATGAGCCGTAACTTGAGAGTCTCGAAGGCTTCCAAACAGGCAGGCGTCAGCGTAACCTTCTGTGGCTGGGACTTCCGCAGTAAGTCCGTCAATGGAGCCGTAAGGTCGCTAAAATGGTGTATAAATCTCGCATAGAAGTTGCAGAACTGTACGAAACTGCGAACCTCCTTCTGCGTCTTGGGCACTGGCCAGTCTGCAACGGCCTCGACTTTCTTTGTGGAAACCGAAATTTTCCCGGCTGACACAGTGTAGCCCAGATACTCCATTTCTTGCAATCCGAAAAAGCATTTCTTAAGGCGTAATTTCAGCCCTTCCTCCTTGAATCGCTGTAGCACTAGACGTAGGTGCTCCAGGTGCTCTTCCAGAGTTCGACTGTAGATACAGACGTCATCCAGGTAGACTGTCACGAACTTATGTAAAAAGTCGCGAAGAATGTCGTTCATCATCCTCTGAAATGTAGCTGGTGCGTTGCACAGTCCAAACGGCATGGCGACCCATTCCATTAAGCCATCAGGGGTCTGAAAAGCCGTCTTGTGAACGTCCTGATCACGCACTCGAACTTGCCAGAATCCAGAAGCGAGGTCGAGGTGTGTGTAAAAGTTCGCGTCCTTAAGTTCGTCCAGAGTGTCGTCCACACGCGGTAGCGGGTAAGCATCTTTACGCGTAACCTCGTTAAGACCACGGTAGTCAATGCACAGACGTAGCGAGCCATCAGCTTTCCGCACAAAAAGAATTGGCGAGCCGAATTCACTGTAGCTGGGTCGTACCAAACCAGCTTCCACTGCGTCTTTAAGCTGTCGATTAAGCTCAGCGCGCTCTGCGGGTGACAATCTGTTCAGACGTTGACGTCGCATCGGGCCAGTTGTGTCAATGGGGTGATCCCACTGTCGGCTTACTGGCGGAGAGTCGACAGGTTGCAGTAACTCCGGGAAGTCTTCAAAAAGTAACGACCGGAAGTTGTCACGTTGTTCTGCTGTTAGTTCCTCTCCAGTGTGAAAGTCCTTGATTGTTCGGCAGCTGACGTAAGTTCAATGACGTAAAAATCAGCATGACGTCCTCTGCTGCGGCGCGTCTTGCGCATGAGCTTCTGAACTTTCGTAGATGACAGTAGCAGACACTCAGGGCGTCGTTCCTCGAGTGTAGTCTCCACAGCTGTACCGTCCATCAGTGTAAAAATTCTGGTTGTACCAAATTGTAAAGAGGCCTGTTCGTCATCAAGCCATGGTAAACCCAGGATTAAATCAGCTGTGTGTAAATCACGTAAGACTTAAAAAGTCCGTTGAAACTCGTGGCGAGCCAGCTCAAAAGTGACGTCACAGACTGTTGTAGAAGTCACTCGTTGTCCATTAGCGAGTCGAACTGGGGTTTTACTGGCAGACTTCCGAGTCTGTAAAGCAAAGCGTCGTACAAAGTCTTCTGACACAAAATCAAGTGTCGCAGCACAGTCCACTAATCCAGAAATTTGTTGTCCGCCATCAGGAGTTTTCACAGTCAGCTCAGTCCGAATTAACGGGCGAGCTTCCGTGAGGTCAGTCAGTAGGGCTGTAGCTGTCGAAGAAAATTGTCGCAGCGTAGCGATGGACTGTTCCGAGTCGTCTGTTGGTACAGGTACCGAGTCAGGTTGATCAGGTGCTGTAGGTTCTGGTGAGTCGTTAAACGCACAATCTGCGTCGACTAACCACAGCTGTACAGGCCAAGGGGCTGGAGCAACCACCTCCTGTTGCGCTGGGTTCTCCAGTGACTGACGTGTAAAAAGCTGTGTCCTTGCTGGGAATTCTTGATAGAGTTTCCAGTGCTTAGTCACCTGAGTAAATTTCGCCCACTTTGGTAGTACAAATACAGCCATCGTAGATGTCGGAGATGTTCGACGACAATCCTCAAAATGCTGCGCAATCTGCTCAGCTAACTCCCAGGGTGGGTTGATGAACACCCTCTCTCCTGTTAAGTCTCTGTCTAGAATCGAGTCACTCGGCGAACAGTGAGGTAAGTCACCGTGCGAGTTAAGACCTTCATCATCAGCACATCCCTCCAACGTGAAGTTGAATCGTGCATGCAGAGGGTCAAAGACTGAGTCAACCAGTTTCCAATCAACTGAACGTCTGGTTACAGGTTTACGACTCTGTCTCTGCTTAGTCTGACGACGACGACCTGCTACTTGCGTTACAGGTGTCGCAACTGTAGTCGATGGAGATGTCGAAGGAGTTTCGACGACCTCTGTCGCTAACAGTGTCTCAGAATGAACAGTAGATGTAGCCGGCTGCTCCAGTTCATTTGTAGAACAGCCTTGCCACCATCATTGCTTCTTAGGTTGCATTGGTGCCTTGCCTTTGAACTCCGGGCATTGGAACAAACGGTGTCCCTTCTTGTGGCACTTGAAGCAGAGTCCTTCGTCCATGTGTCGCTTACGCTCCTCAGCTGTCATTGCATTTGCGATTGAATTAAAATCTTCGCGGCCGGATGTTTGACCACGTCCACCATTGTTGCCACCACGACCACCATTGTTACCACCTCCACGTCCACGTCCGCGGCCTCGTCCACGGCCACCCTTGTTACGTTTCCAGACGTTAGAGGCTTCCTCAAAAGGGTCTTCAAGGTTGCGCTTGCGAGAGGACTGGGCAGATGGTCCAGCAGCAGACCTTGCATTGCCTAGTTCCGGCGAGTCTGTCACGACGTCATTCAGAAAGTTTTGTAGCTCCACGAGCGTAATCCGGTAACCTAGTTGAGCTCGGTGTGATCTAGCCAGTCTCTGGAGGTCCACGTTTGCAAGGCCAGTAATGAAGCGTACACACTGTACCTCTGCTGTCAGGTCTTGACGAGAACGACGTAAGTAGTCGTTGTACTTCTTAGTGAAAAGCGCGTAACTCATCGTGTTGCTCTGCGTAAAACTTAGCAAAGCGTTAATTGCGTCGTCCTGAATATTCGGAAGAAACGTCGACTTGCGTATCTCCGCAACAAGCTCGTTGTACGTAGATGGAATTGGAGGCTGATTTTTCCGGTTCAACCACCATCCACCAAGGAGTCCAGAAAATTGTGAAGTAACCCAGAACACTGCATCGTACGAGTCAGATGCAATCCCAAGCATTACAAAACGCTGAGGCTGAGCTTCGAGCCAATCCTCTAGTACAGGTGGGTCTTGACCATTCTGGTACGGTGAAGTAATAGCAGCCTTACGCTGAGTCTCCGTAAGAGTCACAGATAGTCCTGCCAAGTTGTGGGTAGGCATCGGCATTCCCACTCGTAAATCTGTAGGCCCTACTCCAGTCAGTCGGTTGATGTGTCCGAGAATCAGTAGCCATACAGCACCAGAGTCGACCGTCGTAAACCGAGGGTACATGTGGAACTGTCTCGGGATAGACGTGTCGTCTTGCATGACTGGAACATGTTGTGTCATTGCTCGATAGAAAGATTCCCACTGAGTCACGTAACCAAAGTGAAGTAACTCACTCTTGTGCTTCTCAGCACGAAGTAACCCCTTCTGTGAGGGCGTAAGTGTCAGACCGTCAATGTTGATGGTTTCCGGGACGACGTCGGTGTCATCCGGATTAACTGTCGACTGTGCCAAAACAGCCTGCTCGACCTGAGCAGGTGTACGTAAGTTGTTCATAGCAAACAGGACAGGAATAGATGCAGAGTACACGTAGACAAGCTGTCGTCCTTGAGGTAGCGTAACGTTAACTGGTTCACCACTCAACAGCGTCAAATCATCCGGTGTCAAAACAAGACCGGTCTCCTCGTGTAACTCGCGAATAGCAGCGTCGATAGGCTCTTCGTTGGGTAGGACAGAGCCAGCCGGGAACCAAGTTTTACCAGTACGAAGCTCACGCTGAAACACCAACTTTAAGTCTGACCGTTTAGTTCCTCCAACGTGAATTACCAACACCACGTAATGACCAGCTCCAAGAGAAGCCATCTCAACTCAATCAGACAAAGTCGAGCAAATCAACGAGCGAACGAAAGCGTGCGTCGACCAAAGAGCTCCGAAACCAGTGTGGCGGTTAGCCTCTGAAAGCTAAACGCTAGCACAAATCTGTTCTAGTCTGTCTAGCTCTGTGTCGTAAGATTGCAAATGATGTTGTCGAGAGGCAATTGATGAAAGTTGTTTCACTGCTGTACTTGGGCAGTAGATGTTGTAAATGAACAAAGGAATTGTTAAAAGGTTCTGTCACCTCCCTCTACTGCACTGGGCTTAAATAGGTTTCAGCCCAGACTAATCACGCCTGCAAGCTACGCTTACGTGTCAGGCGCTAGTGCTGCTCAACCGTCGTCATCTGTCCTCGAGACGCGGCCTGCCTAGCATTGGGTTTCACGACGCGGCTCCTTCTGCATCGAAGAGCTCGTTCTGGCGCGTCATCTGGCTAGTTAGATTAATTATGCATATCTGTACGTACCGGGAGGTACTGGTCGTACTGTAGCATCAGCACCATTACAATATTGCAGTAGCGACGTACCCACGAGTATACGTCCGTCCTGTGGAAAAGCACGAATTGGAATCCGTAACGAGTACCTGTACAATGTCCTGCAATGTACTGTTGCAGGACTGTACTCGTCACACTAGTCGCGAGGGAAGGAGCGACAAGATCTGGCGGCGACGACCCTTTGGGTCGGCGCCGCCGGAAAACCCCGTACGGAGGGTTTTTTTGAATAATTTCCGTGCGCCCGCGGCCCGCCGGATCCGACTACGGTGACTTACCCCCACCCCCCTCCTCGACACCCACTACCCGGATAGACGAGACCCTTGCGGGGGGGGAGGGGGGGGGGGGGGTGAGCGCGGAGGCCCCAACCTCAACAAAGTGTGCTAGGTGGACGCGCGATCAAAGGGGGGAGGGTACGGCCACATGCCGGACTAACCGACAAGTGCACGGGTACCAGACAGAGAAAAAACCGAGGAAATGAGCGGGGAAAATTCAGGCGCGGAGGCAAGAGCGCCAGGTTTTTCTATGTTTGTGTGTCTCGGTCCCCCCCACTTGCCCTCGAGGTGAAAGGAGACCTCGACAAGGAGGACCGTCGCGTCGGTGGACGCGGCTACGACCTTGGAACGGGGTTTACGGGATGCGACGCCGGGATCGACGAGCGACCACGCGAGGAGAGATTTTTTGCCAGCCAATCCCCTCCTATCTTAGGCAAGACCGAAGTCACGCGGGAGCTAGATTAGGCTGGCCCGTCGTCCCTCCCGAACGCCGACCGGCCTTGGCCGGTCGGCACCCCGGTTCGGTGAGAGCGGGCCGTGCATCGTGAAGGTCGAGCAGCAGTTTTTAGTTTTGCATTTCTCGACAAGTAGATTTATTTTTAGATCTGTTTTCTTAATTACAAAATTATTGCTTTGTTACTGCTAAGGCGGGGGGACAATGGCAATTACTGCGGTTGCTTACAGTTTTTTAACTCCCGAGGAACGTCGACACACAGTGTAGCTAGGTGTGTCGATAGGTGTACCTTGTCGAAGAGACGCGGGCCCAATTTGCTAATAAGTCATGAATGGCGAAGTAGAGAGGCCCGAGAGACAGCAGTCGGTCCAATTTGCCGGCACATGTTGTGGATAATTTCAACTTCAATTTGCATGACTGTACTCGTCACACTCGTACCCTTCCCCTCTTGACAGATCTTTGAGGCCGCCGCGAGGCAGACCTCCGTGGTCTAAGCTCCTTTAATGAAGCAGTTACTAGGACTCAAGAATGCACGATGTGTAAGCCTGCATAAAGTCGATGTACGCCCAAGTCGTGGCAAACTTGTGCCATTGAGGCGTCTCCAAGAAATCATGTGTCGTTGTTGTCCGGTGCACTTCGTTCCACCGGTGCCAGATAGGTGGAATGTCGTCATCACTGAAGAGCGTCATGAAGAGCAAATATTTGCCTCGTCGTCTAGATAACCACTTAATGCACACATCAGAGATATGTGAGACGTCAAACTCCTCATCGTCTCCTTCACGAACAGTCACCGGGACAGCTGGTCGTAGTGAAGCGGTAGAGCAGGGTCGTAAATTGTTCACATGGAACATAGGATGTAAGCGTAATGTCGCATGAAGTTTCAATATGTAGCTTTATTTCCCAATTTGCTCTTCCACTGTAAAAGGTCCAAGCCGTCTGTCTCTGAGTTTCCAATTCGGATGTCCGCGCAGAAAAAGGTTTGTTGTGACGACTGACATATTGTCTTCTCTGGCGAAGTGTGGCGATGTAGACGGTTCTTTGCGTGCTTGCATCTCGTCCTTGTGAAGTTGTACAGAGCGTACCTGGGTATGTACTTCCTGTAACAATCTTAACCGTTCTGTTGTGTCTTGCGAAACTGGAATTGACGGTCGCATGCTAAACAACAGGTATGGAGGCTCCTCATGAAAGAATCCAAAGTTAGCCTCAAACGGAGTGTGTTCAATTCCGAGTGCTCGAGAGGCGTTGTACGCGAATTCCACTTGCGGTAGCATAGTCGTCCAATCAGAGCCGTCATAGCAGCAGAAACAACGAAGAAGCTGCTGAAATGTGATGTTCACTCGCTCCGTGTGTCCGTCCGTCTCTGGGTGTCGACTGGAAGACATGTTCAAACGCGTTCCAACGCGTCGCCAAAGTGTGTGCCAGAAGCCACTGACGAATTTCGGGTCGCGATCACTGACCATCACACGGGGTAGTCCATGTAAACGGTAGACTCCATGTAAAAACAAAGTTGCAGTTTCTTCGCCAGTAACAGTCTTTGTACACGGCAGAAAATGGGCCATTCGAGATAGATGGTCTACTGCAATCAGCACACAGTTAAAGCCATTGCTCTCAGGTAAGTGTGTCAAGTAGTCAAGACCAACTGTGTGCCACGGTATGGGTGGAACAGGTAGTGGGTAAAGAGTCGCACCCATCTTTTGTAAGTAATACCGTATACGTATTAGTTGCTGATAGCTACTGTAAGCTACTCTAGATATGATTAGTACATGTCTAGATCGGACATACCGATAAACTGTTTGACTCGATACCACGCATGAGCTGTCGCTAGGCTACAGCTTTCACACTTCTGTTGTCCCGACACCACGCATGTAGGCTGGTTGTCGCCGTAACTGTTCCATTTGCGGGACTGTGACTGTAACTACGTTTGCGTAAGTTATCTTCCACACTAACTGTGTTCGCATGGTTCAACAAGTTATGGGCCCTCCGCGTTTACGCGGGGTTTACTAGGGCACCGGCCGGAGTTTGTCCATTAAGGGGGATTGTTTACATATCCCTCCGTAGGACTTCTAATGGACACATATGTACGCTAGACTCCGGGGGAGTCTTGGCCGTCCACCTATAGGTGTTCGCTATAGGTGTTCGCTGCTCAGTCGCGATGCGATGCGATGGGTTCATATACACAATGGTATATATACGGGTGGGGTGGCGCGATTGAGTTCGGTGGTGAAGTGAGTGTGAACCGCGTCTAGGATTGCGGCGGGGGAGGTGGCAGCGGTATTATCGGGTTTGGTTATGCGGTGGAGAGTCGAGGTTGCGTTGGTCGCGGGGAGGAGGCCGCATTTAATTTTCAAGCGGCGGTGGGAGGATTTAGGTTTGGCGTCGTAGGCTGTATTGGCGCGGGTTTTGATTTTCTTCAGAGTGTATGTGGTGGTTGTTCGGAGTAGGTGACGTATGCGAGCCTGGCAGTGGTGGCGGATGTCGGCAGGGGAGAGATAGTCGGTGTTATTGAGGAGGGTTTGGGCGAGGGGTAGGGGGCCTTTGAGTTTGCTACATCTGCGAAGTTTTCGTATGAGGTTGCGTGTTTTTTTAGTTAGCCAGGAGGGGTTGAGGGACAAGAATGTTGGGCGGTGTTTCAGCGGAGGAAGGAGGGGCCAGATGGTGGCCGCGTGGTCCATATGGCGGGAGAATAGTGTTGTGCATTTCGAGGCGAGGGTGTCTAGGGTGTCATGAGAGGCCGTGGAGGGGGGTGTATTAATAATTTCTGCGTGGAGAGAGGTTGTTTGGGTGATAAGTGAGGGTGTGCTATTTTGGTAGGTTAGGATGTGGTGCGGTTGTAGTGGAAGTTTGAAGGTGAGTTTGCGGGTGGTGTGGTGTGTGTGAGGTAAGTTTTAGGCCGAGGGAGGGTGGGCGACTAAGGATGAGGGGGCAGGAATCACTAGGTGGATCGCCGAGTGGTCTGTAAAGTGTGAGGGTGAGGTAAAGACCGAGCATGTGGGTGGGTTGAGTCCGAGGGGGGAGGGAGGAGGGCTGAGCAAGTGGTCAAGGCTTCCTCCGCTACGGGGGAAGGTAGGGAGAGGAGGGTGGAGTGGGCGGAGGTGAGAATCGAGTAAGGGAGGTGAGGGCGGGGCTGCCAGTACCTTGTGTGGTGGTCGTCTGGAAGTCGCCTCCCCAGATGACACGGTGGTTCGGATAGGCATCCGTTAAGCGGAGGCCCTAGGCTGCGACCTCGGCGTGCAAGCGGGTCAGTGGGGTGCTGTGGAGCTGCGGTATGTTAGGGTATAGGTTCCGAGGAGGAGGTAGGGGGTGCCTGAGTGAGGGACAAGAAACGTATCCTACCGTCACTAAAGACAGTAAAAAGATCCAAAGTACTACTAAAGTACTACTGAACCACGAAACACGGGGATGGATCGGTAGCTCGGATGAGCAACGCCGATCGTCTTCGCTCTGGGCATGGCCTCCCATCGAGCGCAAGACTGGTGGACAGGGCTGCCGGACGGCGTGCACCATCCACCTCTCCCCACCCGAGCCTAGCTCACAATGGTCAGTGGATCCGTAGCGACACCAGACGGTACACGCTCAAAGGCGCAGCTTCCCGGGATTTGAATTTTATCCTCCCGACAGCTACCGCGCCATCCACTTCAAAATCTTCACAAGTACCCGTCAAAGTACTACGTCTCACCCTGACAACTCATCGCTTGCAAAAAGCTTCTTCACCGGTCGGCAGCGCGCCCCATCGCGCCCCTCCGAGCGTCCGGACGTCCCTGTCCGCCGCCAACATCCAACAAACCCAGGTCCCATCAGGCCTGGTCGCGTGCAGCCAACACGTGAACGACTCTCAAAAACCAACTACAAAAGCCAAACATAACTCCTACATCCCTCTCCATCACTCGAAATCCTACTCGACCGCTATGTCTACGCCCCCTACCATCCCCCCCACCTACAGGCAGGCCCTTCTGAAGGACCCCCCGCCGCATGGCCGCTTCACGGACCTCTACCAACCCCGGAACGCACTCGCGGGACACCCCCTGACCCCGTTTCTCACCGCACCCCAGCTCATCCACCCCCAGCAACTCCTGGGCACGCCACTGGACCCCCTTCCTCTCCGTCGTGGCCTACAGACCCCTCTAGTCCTGTCCCCACCACGGTCAACCGAAACCACGGGACAGGCCGACGACCTCTCCACCCGGACTGTCGACTCCCTCCTCCTCACAGGCCAGTACTCCATCACCCCCCCCCACCTCGCTCGGTTCTGGATCCACGGAGTCTTCCTCCCGGACCCATCTCACCCCGACCCGATCGTGTCGGCATGCTCGCTGGCCCGCCGCTGGCTACTCGAAAGCCTACACGACCTTTCCGATCTCCCCAACCGCATCCGAAATATAATAGGCAGGGAAATCGCCCAACACACACGGTGGACCGCGACCGCTACACGAACCCTCCACCCCACCTCCCCGAAATGCAACGATGTCACCCCCCTGCCAGTCGAGCTCCACACGAGCTTCCAAGAGATCCACCTGACGATTCCTACCTCATGTGTAGCGGTGGGACTCCTGTACCAACTGACTTCACGCCAGCGTGAATTCAGTTCAGCCGGTCCAGTGCCCCCCTTCCTACTCTCCTCCCCTCCGCTCCTGGAAAAACTAAGTCAGCAGAAAATTCGCTTTCTCCGGGCTGCCTCAGCTCCAGGAGTTTCAGGCCGCAGGATGAAGATCCGCTCCCCGATATTCACTGGTATCACCGGCCAAGAAACAGTCGCCCTACTACAGGATCT
Source organism: Tetraselmis chui (assembly GCA_026401115.1). Lineage (NCBI taxonomy): Eukaryota > Viridiplantae > Chlorophyta > Chlorodendrophyceae > Chlorodendrales > Chlorodendraceae > Tetraselmis > Tetraselmis chui. The sequence goes on from JAPMLY010001383.1 coordinate 98,746, forward strand.
CCTCACCTCCGACCTCGCGACAGCTCTCACCTCCACAGGTTTCACCCCCCCATCCCACAACCTGTGCAAACTCGAAGACCTACCCGAGCAAGCCCAGTTCACCCTCCAGTTCGCGGACGCACTCCAGCCGTTGGACACTCCCGTCCCGATCGAGTCCGACCCGTCCTCCTTCTGGGTAAATATCCTCCACCTGCCCAATAATCCCATTCATTCACAGTCTGGACCTGTATCCCTTCACATTTTCCCCCGTTCACCCTATGAACCAGTACCCCCTGACCACCACCTTCACACCATCACCATCACACCACCCCCCGTCACAGGACACGTCCCCGGCTTATCCTGGGCTGACACCTGCCTCACCACTGTCCTAGTCCAATCCCGCCACTCCCTCTCCCTACCATGCATCAACTCCGACGGTACCATTCCACCCACACACTGGTTATACACCCTCCTATCCCAAACTGCAACAGAATACCTCACACAACATACCCCCAACCCCACCCATCCTCCCCAACACCCCCTCAGCCTCTACCACTACACAACCCTGAAAAAATTCCCTGATGGCTCGTACTTTCGCTCCCACCCCTCCAACTCGCCCACTATCACCACCAGCATCCAAGTCTCACTCAGTGCTGAAATGTACTGCATACTCATCTCCACCAACGGCACAGTCACCATCCCTCTCACCCACACATACACCCACAGAGGCACACGCATTCCATCCACCTGCACACTCAATGTCAACCCACACCACTACTCCACCTTCGGCAAAGCCCGACTCCAGGACCCCATCTTCACCACCTCTCCCTCTCCGCCGCCCCTCACCATCACAAAAAAATTCACACTCCACCGCAACCCCCCAGCCCTCCTCCTCCAATGGACCAGACACCTCGCAGATACCCATGCCACCAGCCAGTGGCACCTGGAGCCCTCCGACTTCCAACTCCAGGAAGACGAGGACCTCCCTCTCGACCTCTCCTCCCTCCCGGAGATTCAACTTTCCAACACCCCGACCCTCCCAACCCAAAACACATGGCCACTACACCAACCCGCGACCTCACACCCCACCTCAACCTCCTCCTACCACGCCCATCCCTCCCCCCATCCTCCCGCCCCCCCCCCGGTCCCACACCCTTCCACACACCCTTCCCCTCTCCCCATCATCAACCACACCTCCCACCCTCTCCCAACACCCCACCCTCTCCCTCTCCACTCCGCCCTCATCAGCAGACTCCCCTCCCCACACACGCCCCCCCACAGACCCCTCACTCAAACCAGCACCCCCAGTAGGGATTACCAAACCCTCACGCCCCTCCCGCAAGCAACCCTCCCCAACCCCCCCAACTCGTGTCCCCCCGCACCCCTCCCTCACACCCCCCCGTGCCCCTACCCCTCCTCCACGCCCTCTCAACCCCAATCCCCCCCTACCCACGGACACCCAACCCCCCCCATCCGCCCCAACACACCATTCCCTCCCATCCGGCACCCTTGAAGACGAGGAACTCGACCTCGACGGCTACTCCAACCTGTCGGAGGACAACGCGGCGACCCCTGGGACCCCACCGACCGCCGCTAACTCCCCCAATCAACCCACCATGTCCCCCCCGGCCGAGCAGGCCGACTATCATCATTAGGTCCCCCCAGGACGAAACGGAGGTTAGACCCCACACCCCTTCCCCCACCCCCCAACCAGACATCCGCGCTCATACTGTAACCACCGTACCTCGATTCACTCTACCGGCCCACTTCAGCCCCCGCACCTGCCGCACAACTATGCATCAATTTTTAATCGACTACAACCTGGACTCTGGTCTTCCCACCCCTATCGGCTACCTTGATTCCTCTGCTGTCCTCTCCTTCCAATGGGGACAGTACCAGGACCTATCTAACCTGTACTGCCTCGCGTCAGAAATCACCAAACTCCATTCAACTCCCTCCGCCTCGTACACAGTTATTACCAACACCGACGTCGATAACCACCACCGTACCTCCCAATACCCCAGCCACTGGACCAACCTAGCCAATCGAGGCCACCCCCCGCGTCCGGGGACGCCTAACCACTCTCTCCTCGTCCTCACGTGGCAACACTCGCACTTCGGCCTCCTCCACCTTACTCACTCCTCTGCTACATGGATAGACTCTTTACATTACTCCCCTCCTTCCGACCTCCTCGCCCGCTCTCTCAACCTCCTCTCGGCCTGGAACTCCTCCCCCCCCCCTCCCATCGGCGCCCTACACTCCCTCAACCCACCTCGCCAAAACGACTCCGACAGGGCGTGGTCGTGCGGCACCCATGTCCTCTTACACACATACTTCGTTGCCACAGCTCCCCCGGACCAACCTTACACTCCTCCCACTTTCGACCCCCGGTCCACAGTATACTCCCTACACACTCTGCTCTGGAACCACACCTTCCGCTCCGCCCCCCTCCCACAGGGACGTCGCCGCCTCCTAGACGCTTTATGTTCCCCCACATCCCCCTCACCCCCCAAACTCCCTCCCCCTACCCACCCCTCCCCCCCCCACCCTCCTCGCCCCCCACCTCTCCTCGCAACCCCACCCACAGAACGACCCCCCCCAGAACCCCCCTGCAACTCCCCCACCCCCACCTTCTCCGTTCAACCTATCCACACACACCACCCACTACATCCCCCCTCTCCTCCCCCCCTCCACCCACCTCCCAGACCCCCCCCCGTCGAGAACCCCCCAGTCGCCCCCCCCAGCACCACCCCCTCCCTCCCCTCCCCCATCCTCCCACACCACACATCCCAACCACTACACTTCATCACCCTCAACACCCGCGGCCTACACACCTCCATTATGGATGTTGAACACCTCTCCACCTCCCACCAACCGGACGTCTTAATCCTCACCGAAACCAACCACGACACCCACAAGTCCCGCTGGCGCATAGCCCTCCCCCAATACCACCTCAAAAGCTCCCGACCCTGCTACTCACCTGTGCCCCTACCCAACGCAGGCGTTCTCTTCGCGGTCCGCCGAGCCTCATTCCAGTCTGCCACTGTCCTAACCCCGCCCCCCCACCTCATCCCCCATATCGCCGGACTAAAAATCGTCCCCCACTCAGGCACCCCTTACCTCCTTATAGGTACTTATATGCCCCAGCTCTACAACACACAACTGACCCGCCTCTACGCAGAAGTTGCAGCTTGGGGCCTCCGACTAGCGGACGACCACCCGCAACACCGCACCCTCTGGGGAGGGGACTTCCAATCGACCACCCACACAGGTATAGGACACCCTGCCCTCACCTCCTTACTCAAATCCCACCTCCACCCCCTCCACGACCCCATCCCTACCTTCCCCCGCAGCGGGGGCTGCCTTGACCACTGGCTCACCACGCCTCCTTCACCTATCACCCTCCCACCATCCTCTTGCTCGATATTCCCCTCCCCCTCCCACTTTACTGATCACTCTGCAATCCACCTCGTCATTCCCGCCCCTTTCTCACTCATGGCACACCCCCCCCCTCCCCATACCCACCCCCACACACAACACACGACGCGCAAACTCACCTTTCGCCTTCCCCTCACACCCGACCACATAAAAGTATACCAATCCAGCACCCCCGACCTCATCAACCAAACGGCAACCCTCCACGCAGAAATTCTCAACACCTCATACACCTCGGCCACCCCCGACACCCTCGACACCCTCGCCTCACAATTCACCACACTCCTCTCCCAACACATGGACCACGCAGCCACAGTTTGGCCCCTCCTCCCCGACAAAAAACCCCGCCCACCCCAAGCGTCCCTTGACCCCACTTGGCTCACAAATAAAACACGCACTCAAATACTCAAACTCCGTAAATGCAGCAAAAACAACGGCCCCCTTCCCATCGCCCAAGCCCTATTAAACACAACGGAATATCTCTCCCCTGACGCCATCAAACAACAGTGCCAAGCACGCATCCGCCAGCTCCTTCACGACACCACCACGAATAAAATAAAGAAAATAAAAACTCGAGCCAATGTGGCCTACGACACCTGCCCCAAACTCTCCCACCGCCGATTGAAAATTAAAAGCGGCCTCCTACCCCCCGCCGGCACCACCTCCACCCTCCACCGCATTACCAAACCCGATAAAACCACCGCATCCTCTCCCTCCGCCGTCATCGACGCGGTACACTCTCACTTCGCTAGCGAACTCGGCTGCGCCACCCCACCCGAACTACCCACCCCCCCATGGGAACTCCCTAACAACCCCGACAACTTTACCATCGAACCCCGCGGAGACCCCTCTCTCACCCTTGCCGACATGATTACCCGCGACACTTTCGATAAAACCCTCAACTCCCTAGGCACCGGCAAAGCCCCCGGCCCCGACGGTATCCCCAATGAAATAATCAAATTCCTACCCCCGGCGACCCGCTCCGCCCTCTTCTCTCTCCTCTCCCTCCTAGCACACAAATCCTACACTCCTCCTGATTGGTGCCACAGCACAACATGCCTCCTACATAAAAAAGGCGACCCCTCCCTCCTCGATAACTACCGCCCTATCGCCCTCATGAACAACCTCCTTAAACTATGGACAGCACTAATCAAAGATGCAGGCTCGAAGTACGCCGAAACCCATGGCATTCTCAGCGACCAACAAGACGGATTCCGACAACACCGCAGTATCCACGACGCCCTCTCCTCCCTCATTATGACGATGGAGGACGCGAAACTCCACAGCAAAGACATCTACGTCATGTACGCGGACTTCAAAGGCGCCTTCAACGCCGCGGACCACCGAATCATGTTCAAACACATGCGTCAACTCGGTATGCCTCCCACCTTTGTCGATACATGCGAACAACTATACGGGGTCTCAACCACATCATATATCACTCCTCACGGCCCCACCCCTTCCATCGACATCAATCGAGGAACCCTCCAGGGCGACACCCTCTCCCCCTTCCTATTCACCCTCTTCCTTGAACCGTTCCTTCGCTGGCTCACGGTGGGAAGCCGGGGCTACCGCCCAGGCCCCCCCACCACTAACGTTGACCCCACAGAACCCACAGCCACATACCCAGGACACGGCTTCGCCGACGACCTCAGCCTCGCTACGGGCTCGACCCCCAACATGACCATCCAGCTCAGAAAACTCTCCCTCTTCAGCGCCTACACCGGTATGACGGTCAACATCCGCAAATGCTGCATCACCGGCGCCCTCTGGCGTACAGGCAACGCCCTCACCCGCGCCAACACTACCCTCCTCGCATCCCGCCTGCAAACACAGTTCATCTCCCTAAACTCCACCCCGGCCCCCATCCCCTCCATTGGCCCCAGGGACACATACCGCGTCCTAGGGGTAGAACTAAACACCTCCCTCACCTTCACCAGACATTGGCACGAACTCAAACGTACCACTGCATCCCTCATCACCGCCCTTTCCACCTCCCCACTAACTCAATCCCGCAGAATCAGAGTCATCCGTGGCCTCCTCATCGGAAAACATTTTACCCTCCAGCTCGGCCTCTTCACGGACTCCCAACTCGACACTCTCGAAGGACAAATCTGCCGCGCTCTCCGCTCCGCCGTCTCCTCGGTACGTAACCTCCCCCGCACCGCCCTTCACCGCCCCACATCAGACCTAGGATACGGCCTCCCCTCCCTCAAAGCCCACGCCGCACAACTCACAGTATGCCACTTACATAAAATCATGAATGCCTCAGGCTATAGAGGCCACATGGCCCGCGCACACATACGCACCCTATCCACAACGTATTCCCACTGGCCCTCAGAATCCATCATGTCAACCTGTTACACTCCACCCACACTAAAATGCTTAGTCCGAGCTCAACGCGACGCGGGCACCCTATTCCACAACATTCCCCCACTCTCCCTCACCAACCCTATCGCCTCCACAATCCGTGCCCACTTCACCACTCAAGACAACGCCCTCCTCACCTCACTCCGGGACAAAGCCACACACATCACCGACCCTCACACATACAAACAAGCCTACTGCGATTTCTCCCCCCGCAAAACACACGCCTCCCTCCTACCCCGCCTCACCCCCCTCTGGAAAAACAACATTACCACATGGCCACAAGTCCTCCTCAGAGCCACCTCATCCTCATTCATCCTCAAATCATGCAAATCCATCACCACACTCACGGGGTCCACCACCCCCCTCTCAGTTCCCATCCGCCTCCTCGCAGCAATCCTCACCGAACCCCTCGATACTATACACAACCGCCTCCCCATCACAAGCCTCAATACCAACCAAGCATCCCCCCCCACCACTATACATCCCTCGTGGATCCCCCTCCTCTCCCCTCACCTCCCCCGTTCACCCCCCACCCTCCAATCCGGCATCTGCACCTCCCACACCACTCACTCCACCCCCACCGCACCCACCACACACTTAGACACAGAATACCTCACCCCCTCCGACCACCACTACCCCCCCTGCGACGTAACACGCATCATCTCCAAACACAAAGACACAGAATACGGCCAAACGCAGTACATGGTCGAATGGGCCCCGGAACACCTCACGGAATGGGACATTCAGCTACAACTCGACGACGGCTTCCGCCTCATCTCCTCCACTCCCACATCGGTATGCCTCCCCTCCCCCTCCCCCACCACATGCTCCATCTGTCATGACCCCCTGCACACAGAACCCTCCTCCACCTGCTGCACATGCCCGCACTATGCCATACACTCCCAATGTCGCCCAGCTCAAGGACCCACCACATGGCAGTGCGAGTGGTGCGCTCGCGGCCAACGACACGACCTTACCCGCCTCCACGAAGTGCAGTGGGCCCCGTGCCTACAACTCCACGACACCATCAGTGAGACCCCCTCCGGCCCCACCGCCCTTACCGCATTTAACTCCGGCTATGTCCCCTCCACCGCACCCATTTTGCCAAAACCCGGACCCCCTCCGTGGTCACACCCACTTATCACATTCAACCATGACCCCATCAACCCCGACCTCGACATGCTCCCTACCGGTAAATTCGCTATCCACGCACACCCATCACTCCACGACACCACCATACTCTGCACTCCCGACGGCCGCGCGGTCACCACCCTTAACGGCCCCCGCGTCCGCCACCTCTACCAACTCTTTCGCCCCGACCTCTCGCAGCATACGTTCGAAGAGGAGGTCTATCACCTCCTCACCCGTCTAGGTTCCCGCTCAGAAATCCACTCACCCACACCCGCCACCACCACCCGAAATAGATGGGCCACTAGAGAAGACCTCCTCACAGCCCTCCGTCACACATTCCGCATCCAGACAGAACTCTACTCCGACCCCCTCAATAAATCCCTTCACTCCCACACATACCACTCCCTCTATCCCGAAGATATAGTCTTCTCATCCAGCGGTAGCAATGCCCCGCACACCTGGCAAGGCACCAGCATAGCCAACCCCGAATACGACCACGAATGCATGAGACGAGCCATGGAACACGCAATCACCAGCGCACACCTCACAGCCCCTCACACACCCAGCGCAACCATCCTCATCCTCCCCCGATGGGAACACACACCCTATCGCCACTCCAAATACATCAACTCCCCATACACCCACCACCTTTACACCCTCCCCAATGACGCAAACACATTCCTACCCCCCGACCAACACACTGGCAACCCCACCCCCACCCCATTCGGCACACGATGGATGGTCGACATATACCTCGTCGCCAACCCCCTCGCACTCTCCACCCTCCCATCACCCACAGCCATGACCGCACTTCACAACACTCTCGAATCTATCTACGACACTCACCTCCCCAACCCCATCATCACCCCCCCTCCTCCACACCTCATTGTCACCTACTCACCCCACTCAGCAGGTATATACCACCGCCCCCCAAACCCAACTCACCCCCTCACATACCCCCTCCCAGACCGCGTACATCTAACGTACCCCCCCACCAGAGGCACCCTTGCTTGGAACTGGCAGGACTTTGTATACACAGACGGCTCGAAAAAAGGCAGCTCGACCCCCCTCGGAGCAGCAGCTACCCACCCCGCCTCGGACACCAAAGTCAAAATCCTGGTGACCTCTACCCCTCCCTCCCATACAATAAATCGGGCTGAATTAGCTGGCATAGATGTAGGCCTCCAATTTGGCCGCACCCACCTCCTCACAGACAGTGCGTGCTCCCTCCGCCTCATACAAGGCTACTTAAACTGCCCTTCCGCTTACCGCCACAACATTCATCGCGACACCCTCTCATCTATCACACACACCCTTAAAACCCGCTGCGAAGCAGGCATCCGTACACACCTCGGCAAAATCAAAGCCCACAACCATTCCCTAGGCAACGACCTCGCAGACACACTCGCAAACCAAGTCGCGGATGGTCACCCACCCGACACTTTATACACCACAGGTTCTGAAGTCACAATAGGCCACTGGACATGGCCATACACCCTCCTCCCACAAACCCTAGGGGACCCCATACCCTACAGATACACCAACCTCAAATCCGACGCACACACCTACAGCACAAAACACACACACACTCCTCTCTCGCAAACAACCAAACACGGAGCCCTCCTCGCCCGCGCCGCGAAGGACGGCGCCGATTTTTCTTACCACAAAAAACACTCAACCCTCACAAATATCCAGTTCACACACAAACAAGAATTCATGTGGGGCGTCCACAACACCCGCCTACTTACTCACAACCCCACCCTGCGCTGCCCCCTATGTGGTCAATTCACCAGCAACGGCCACATGGCCGGTAACTGCCCCTCTATGTCTGGTCTAAGACAGGACCGACACAACAGCGCTCTGCAACTCCTACTCTCCCTACTGGAACGCCACAACGGAGGACGTTGGGAAACCATCACCGCAGACTTCGGTAACAAACCCATAAAATCGTTTGCTTCCCCCACCCCTGCCCTCACTCCACTTGACTGCCACCCACCTCACCCCACCCACATGCCCACCCGACTTGTTGCTGCTGACGAAGGTCTCTCGCCTGACTCCCTAACCTCATGCCCCGCCGTCCTCCCCCCTGAGATTCTCCCCCCCCTGCTTCGTCCCCCTGCACACAAACCTGACTTCATCCGCATCCTCGAACCCCGATTCGTTGGTCACTCCAACGGTCGCCGTCGCTACGCGTCCATAAAAAAGATTCAGATAGGGGAATGGAAGTACTGCACAGACAACAACCTCTCCCACACAGCCGACCTCATACGTGACAAATACACACCCCTTGCGAACGCCATCAGAAACCACTGGCCAGGCACAGTGGTCGACATCCTCCCCATAGTCATGAGCCGCACAGGTACACCGCACTCCTCCACCATCACGAGTCTCACCTCCCTTCTCACCGCCCGCACCGACCCTCCAGATAAACTCGTCTCCAAAGCACATCTCGACACATCTCGCATTCTTGCACAACTCCATACGCATACTGCCCGAACACCCTTGGAGAGGTTGGATTAGGTGGTTAACGGTCTAGCCCTGACTTGTAAGTTCCCTGTATGGCATAGTTGGGAGGGCCCAGAGACAGCAGCCGACGCATCCGGCTTTTGGTGAAAAACCGGCGCATACGGTACATGTTGTAAACAATTTCAATTTCAATTTCAATTTCAGACAAGTTCGCAATGTCTAGCAAGGTGAAGATCTCTACTATCACACGGTGTTGTTGAACCGTGCAAACACGTTCAGTATGGAAGGTAACTAACGCATACATAGTTACATTCACAATCACGCAAATAGGACAGTCACAGAGACAACCAGCCCGAGGCGTGGTGTCGGGACTTGAGAAGTGCGAGAAATGTAGCCTAGCGACAACTCTGTAGCGAATCAAACAGAGTATGAGTATGTCCGATCTAGACATGCACTAATCATATCTAGAATAGCTTACAATAGCTGTCTGCAACTAATAACTATAAAGTTGTAATTACATGACTCCCCCAAAAAGTAGCTACGGGATGAAGCGTTGCATTGGGTCGGTTCCTCCCAGGATTGCACTTCGATGTCTTGTAAGGGCAGGTCTTGAAAGTGATTTGGTGAACATGTCAACCACCATTTGATGAGTGGGGAGATACCTCACCGTGATTGTCCCATGTTCCGCGTGGTCCTTAAGGAAGTGCCACTTCATACCGATGTGTTTAGTCTTCTCGCTGACCAAGGCATTTTGGGAGTACGCGATGACGCTTTGATTGTCCTCCCGTATGGTGGTGGTTCCGGTGATTGGGGCGTTGAAGATCTTCCCCGTAAGTTGGCGGAGGTGGAGTCCCCCCTTGGTGGCGTCAGCCGCAGAGTAATACTCATCTTCACAAGTGGATTGGGACAAGTCTCTTTCTTGGACTTGTAGCTGATGGTTCCGCGTCCGAGGGTAAAGAGGTAGCTCGAACGCGACTTGCGAGTGTTGCTGTCGTTTGCGTATTCCGCGTCGGCAAAGTCTTTCAGTTGGAGAATGTGGTCCGTATCCCCCCCTCAACTTCAGGCGCATGTCGACAGTGCCATGAAGGTAGCGAAGTACCTTCTTCAAGGCTTGCAGGTGGGCCTCCGTGGAATTGGCATGGGCGGAGCCAAGGATGCTCAACGCCGTGGTACCATCGGGACGCGTGCAGACTGCCGCGTATTGAAGACTGCCGAGGAGGCTGGGGTAGACGTCCTTGGCCACTCCGGTAAGGGGAGGGGAGGCCATGTGCGCGAGGAAGCCGGGGTCCATAGGAAGGGACGAGGGCTTATTGTCGGTCATGCCGTACTTCGCGAGGATGTCTCCCAGGTATTTGGACTGGTCCACGGACGTGATGCGGGCCGAGCAGTCGCGGGTAGTGTGCATGCCGAGGAGTTGTGAGAGGTCACCCAAGTCCTTGATTTTGAGCCGGGCGCCAAGGCGAGGTTTGAACGATGTAAGCCAAGCAGCATCATTGCATGCTGCGGGAATGTCGTCCACGTAGAGGGCAGTGTTAGAGTCGGGAACGGATAGTTACGCGGCGGTTGTTACGGCCTCACAAGGGGGCCGGCTGTGGTGACTAGAGAAGTGAGAGGAGTGAGATGGCGGCCGGCGAAGGCACCGGCAGGGCCGGCCTGAGTCTACAACCACTTGACACTTAGAAGGCGACCGATGCGCTGAGCAGAGCGAGACGACATGTCATGGGTGTACAACGCTAAGACAATGATGTGAATGGACTGACCAAACGCCAACGGAATGGTAATCCGAACTGTGCCATTGCTCTTAACATCAACTCCGACACCACCAACGCGAGAGGGGACGGAGGGCAGACCAAACGTAACGAAGTCACTTCGAAAAGCTGTTAAGCTAATCGAGCAGGCGGAGTCTATCATCCAAAACTGAGAGAGGTCGGGACCAGGGGCGAGGGAAGATGAGAGCGCAACGGAGCTGAAGGGTAAGCTCACCTCGGTGCCATCGTATTCATCGTTTCATTCCTCGAGGGTGGGCATGACTTCAGTGTCGTCAGTGGGGACGTCGCTCAAGAGGGCAGCGTGCGCAGGGACATTGCCCCAAGGGGTCCCATACTTTTGGATGATCATTTTGCGCTTGGGGAGGGTCCATTTCAGTAGTACGTCATCCGAGGATGTGCACGACGATAGAATGTGGTTCAGACTGCCACATGCGCTGCACTTGTTAGGCAATCCACGAGACCACGACCGCCGCGTCCGCCACGGTGGCTGTGGCCACGCCCATTGTGAGAATCGCGACGAGCTGCGACAAACGCAAAGATCGGAGGGGCGTGGCCATCAGGGGCTGTCATGGCCGGGTCATGGAGTTCCTTGTACATGTTATGTGCTAGGTGGATGATGTTGGCCATCGCTTCATCTGCGGATGGGAGGTAGTTGGTGTTGAAGGCGCTGATGGCACATGGTTTGGCATGTCCGAAGTTGCCGGTGTTGAAAATAGCACGTAACATTAGGAGGGCCATGTTGTGAGGGTGGATGGCAGCAGAGCAATCGATCATCTCACAAGTCTCATTGTAGTCCTCAAAGGTCGGGCGCATGAAGTGGACGTATTCAGTAAGCGACTGGCATGGGCGCTCTCGAAGCATGAGGTTATCGAGCAGCGAAAGGGAGTGTGCGAATGAGAGGCTATCCATGCGCTCACACAAGATGTCCCATGCTGGAGTGGCGCAGTCAAGTTGAGCATCATAGA
>JAPMLY010001384.1:0-52922 GCA_026401115.1 Tetraselmis chui
TGGACGTCCTTAAGCCGCTGCTGAATAAGAAACGCGCTGCGTTGCAGCGATCTGCCAGTGAGGCTTGGCAAATGATTGCGCTCAAGGTAGGCGGCGCTCGATCGTATATACTCTATCACATACAACTCTACCACACACCACGTTTGCTTTGCCGTCGCTTTCTTTCGTTTTTATTTATTTGGCTATGCGACTAACTCAGCTCCAACGGTGTGTCAACGCACTTTACTGCTGACCTCGCCGCTTATGTGTCTGTCGCTACTCGGGATGGGTGTATAATTGTGAATTGCAGTCTGGCGACGAAACGATCGAGCCGCTGGCGGACATATTGACGATGAACAAGCGGCGGTCGGATCAAATCAGTAAAGCGGCCGTCGCAATGATCGCCAGCATGTCGACCAATCTCCTTCGCCGGAAGCTGCTAGACAAGAGCAACACCAAGATCCTCGCGGGCCTGGTTGTCATGCTCAAGGTGGGTACCTGTCCGATTCATGAGAGGTCAATGGATCTACGGCCGTGTCGACGAATACCGATGTGCGTCTTTCGACTGGTTATCTGTGACACCACTAATGATAGTTTCACATTATTGATTGTGTCGCTGGCACTATTTATGTCGCAGTCTGACGACCCGGAGAACGTGGTCAAGGCTCTGCAGGCGATGCAGCCGCTGCTGGCCGAAGCCGACAAGTAAGACGCCAGCACTGTCGTTAACATATTCGCATTTCACTTCCAGTCTGTATCGTATATATTCCCAGGAAGCATCTCGGACGCGTCGCAACATTACACTCCATTATCAAACCATTGTGCGCTAGGTGATATTTTAGAAATTCGAGTCGGCACTTCTGTAAATTTCCAACTCGAGCTAGTCAAGCGTGACGCGTACAGTGTCGATTCAGTTCCCGTTAGTCTTCTTTGAGGCATTGTCGACTCTGCTGGTTTGCTTTATTTTGTCTCATCAGGGGGCCGGCTGCGATCGGCGAGGCGCACGGTCTGCCGGCACTGTTCAACCTGATCTCTGCAGGATCAACGCAAGCTCTCGACTTTTGGCGGGAGCTGCTCCGCGTTGGTCGGCTCCAGATGCTGCCTCACCTGATGGATATGGTGAGGGACCCCGACAGCAGCGAAGCGGGACAGACCTACGCGATCAATCAGCTGACGAGCATGATCAACAGCGACGCCGACTTTCGTGAAGCTTTTCTCGGATTACCCGACGGCGTGCAGACACTGGTGGGCGTCAGCCTCCACGGTGGCGACTTCGTCATGTCGTACCACGGACCACCGCCGGATCTCGACAACAGCTCCGACAAGGAGGATATGGTGGGCTGACCCCACCCCACAGTCACATCACCTCAAAATGAAATTGCTGAAGAATCTGCGACCCTTTTCAAAATTTCGTTGTCATTTTCCCGTCTGTGCTGAATAACGGCGATTTATTTCGCCGTCGGTTTCCGCAGTGGGATGATTCGGACGTGAGTGACGACGAGGAAGCGGCGCCAACGGTGGCGCCCGCTCGCGTGGCGGCGTTGAAGTGCATAATGGCAGTGGCGGACGGCCCGGATGAGGTGCTGGCGGTGTCCAAGGCGCGCACGCTGGAGGCGGTGCAGAAGTCCATCCTCAGCTCGTCACCCGAGGTATGGCTCGCCTCAGTCTATAATCATGCATATATATACACACTTTTCGGTGAGCGCATCGAGCGTCAACGTATGGAAACCAAAAGTCTTTTCGCAAACATTTCTTTGAAAATTTCGCGGAAAAATACCTTATGTCAGCAACCTCTTCGGGACGACTCGTTGACGACGACGGCGGAGCCCTTTTTCTTGATTCACGCACCGATTGCGTACGTGTCCTTTATAGCTTATATTCATCATTGCGTTATGTCGAAGAAGTTTATTCGACTCTCGAGCGAACACGCACTGTTCGGTAAGCGTTTGTGGAAATCCTCAGGCGCGCTATATCGTCTTTCTTTCTCTTCCTCCCGTCCATATTAAGCGGACTTGCCTTCTCACGATAGACGCGTGAGTGCTTTGTTTGCGCATATGCACAATAATTGTAACTGAATATACTCACTTTTGAACTTTGACTCGAAACTCGCCAAGCTCACAGGTCTCCGTTGTCGAAGCATGTACATATATGCCAAGCACAATACATACAACTCGTATAAAATTTCTCTTCAACGATGATTACGTGTGAGCTAATAGTTTTGTGGTATTTGCGAATAATACATGAAGAAGCAGTCGCCACTTTCATTTCGTTAAGGATCGCGTAAGCGTCTGACGCTGTCGACTCCGCAGGTGTCGAGTACGGCGAGCGAGTGTTGGGAACACCTTTTCAAGGTCGGAGGCGCAGGCGTCGTTCCAGCTGCGATCGACTTTCTCTGCAACGACGACGGCCCGCTGGAGGACCGCGACGTGGGCGCGCAGGCGCTGGCGCACCTCAGCGAGGCGCACACCCCGAGGGAAGTTATCCTCGACAGCCAACGCGCAGTTGACGGCCTCGTCGCGCTCATCGCAAACTGGCAGGGACCCGACGGAGGCGCTGTGGTATGCCTCACCGTCAAGCTGCACTACATAGACTGCTGCCCGCGGAATATATCACTCCAAGCGGACGATTGCGCACTCATATCTCGGCGCACCAACGCGCTTTGCTAATGGGACTCAAATATTAACGACATATCGTGTCTCATCAGGGGAAGTCGAACGCGGCACGGGCGCTCACCAACCTGGCATACTCCTCGAGGTAGGCAGCCACACGCTGTTCTGTCGACACACTAAGACACCATTCAGCCTTAATCTGGTCTGCAGCAGAAACCCTGAACACATTGTGTTATTTGGCTCCTTCATTCCCGCCCCTCTGACAGCCACCTCTCAGTTCACTCCCTTCAGCATTGTTAACTATATAATCCGGTTCTGAAGCGTTTTCAATTTTCTCGTGACCCATTCATCCCCTTTTCCTTACATGAGCTCACCGTCCACCGTTGCGTCCGCTGTGCTGCGCTAAATAGGAGTGTCGTGGAGATCGTGGGCACTGGCGTCCTCCCCATGCTGGCACGCTGCGTGGTCGACGGCCCTGAGGTGACTCACATGACCCCCTCCCTCCCTCCCCTTATGTATACCATGCCACGATTGTATACTCATCAAATCGAAGTACCACCCAACTCTTCACCTTCTCCCACTCGACAAGTCGCCAACGCGTTTATCAAGTTGTCGAGTCCACTCCTGCTCTATTTGGCGAAGTGGGCCGTCATTACGTATGGGCGAAGTGGCGAAGTGGGCGTCATTACAACAGTCAATGTTCTGGCTGCCTTTCTATTGCCTTGTAAGACTGTGGCCTGCCCCGCTGACATTGTGACGACGTGGCGACAAAGGAAATTGCGGATGCCTGCTACAAAGCCTTCAGCTCCATTGTCCAAATGGGCAAGAGCGTATGCCTACCGCACCTGATCGGCATGTTGAGCTTCGAACACGACGAGACCGTCCGCGCTGTGTCGCTGGAGACGATCCTCGAGATTGCGGAGTCGCCGGTGGTGCGAGCAGAGCTGCTCAGCAACGGCGCGGCGGTCGACATGCTGGTGCGGCTTCTCAGGCAGGACACCTGCAGCAACAAGGTGCGCGCCAGGGGAAAGGAAGTCGATAGCTTTTACGTCCACGACCTTATCGTTTCACAATTCGTGCACGACGCGTATTCGACTATATGGAATTTAAGTGCGCGAACTTTCGCACATATGCACGCAAGCACACACGCATTCACGCTGGGTCGCTGTGTGTATGTGTGTGTGCCTTGTGTGTGTGACGGAGAAAAAGAGAGAGAGAGAGAGTGGAAGAGATCGAGTGTGTGTGTGTGTGTATGTGTGTGTGTGTGTGTGTGTGTGTGTGTGTGTGTGTGTGTGTATTGAGGGGGGGGAGAAAGGGATGAGAGCGAGCGAGCGTATGTATGTATGTGTGTGTGACTGTGTGTGTTAGGGGAGGGAGAAAGGGATGAGAGCGAGCGTGTGTGTGTGTATGTGTATGTGTGTGTTAGGGGGGGAGAAAGGGATGAGAGCGAGCGTGTGTGTGTGTGTGCGTGTGTAATCACTATGCCAATTAGTGCGCACGTTGATTTATAGTTTCAAAACATATTGATGTGTACATTTCAACGCGTACTTTGCAGTATCAGGGGTTTCATTTACATGTGCCTCAATGTGTATCTGCAATGTGATTCAATTTGATAATGTACGACTTTAATGTTTGTGTGAGTGCGTGTTTGTCTGTGAATGTGTGTGTATACTCTTTTTTTTTGTATTTGTCTGCGCGCGCGATTTTCAATGTTTTGGTATTTTTGTGAACAAGAAATGTAATCCTTCAAACGCGTGCTTTTGGGGGTCGGGACAGGTGGGCGCGATGCAAGTGATGACCGCCCTTGCCAGGCACGGCGGAGAGGGGGTGGAGCAGTTGGTGCGGGCGGGGGTGGTGGAGATTCTGCACCCAATGATCGCTCTCGCGCAGGGTAGCATGCGCAGCAACGCCTCCACGCTGTGGTGGACCATGTCATCCTCCGGCGGCCCCAAGGTAGTTACACCCCCCCTTCCACTCCAGTCACTACCCACCCTCCTCTGATGTCCATGAAGCACTTAATTACTATCGCCATAACAGAGATGGTACGGAACCCTGGATAAAGACTGCATGCCGTGTGCGGTTGTACCCTGCCATTAGATGATCACTGCGCTTGTGGCGATGGCGACGGAGGACCCAGGGAGCGACCACAGCCGAGAGACCGCCGCGCGCGGGTTCGCCATGCTTGCGGAGTCGTCACAAGATTGGCTTGTCAATCGAAAGGTGGCGCCCCAGCCTCCCCCTTTTGAAGGTCGCCTGCACAATCACCGTAGAAAACACGCCGCCGCTCATGTTATTTTACTTAGTATTGCAATGAGGTGATGCCCTGTGCCATGTTGCGACGGGTAGTAAGGCGCTGTTCTCAAATGCAGCACACTGGTGTCCGACCATGTCTTCGTGTTAACGATGACATATCCCCAGCAGTAGCCGCCATACATGAAAGTTATACTTTCTGGCACACTGATATGTTGAAAACACACGCACACATACACACACACACACACACATACACACTCATATGCTTATACACTCGTATGCGCATACGCATATTCAAGCACCCATGCAAAGACACACACTCACACGCGCACCCATGCACATACATTCACACACACACACACGCACACACACACACACACACACACACACACACACACACACACACACACACACACACACACACACACACACGCACACACACGCACAACCTACGAACGTACGGGTTTAGTACATTTATTTTGCAATTTGATTAGTGCGCTAGTTGTTGATTATGAATGGTAAATGTTTATACCAGACTCTGTTTTTGAGTCATTATTTCCCCCCCAAAACAATCATCAACCCCTCCTCCTCCCTTCGCTGGCGATAGGCCATCCTGGAGTACCCCGACAACGCCGCGCTGAAGGCACTGGTGAAGGTGCTGTCGAGCTGGGGGACGCACAACAAAGTAAGGCCGCCCTACGTGTCTTCCCAGAAAGTGTCGATAACCGCAGTTGGGTAGTCTATTTGACGAGGCACTGGTGTGACCAGACACAGGGCAGCCGTAAATGCTCTACCAAAGCCCCCCCACCCACTGTTCACATGACACCGTTTATCGCATGTCATCATTGACCAGACACAGGGCAGCCGTAAATGCTCTACCAAAGCCCCCCCACCCACTGTTCACATGACACCGTTTATCGCATGTCATCATTGATGATTTGCACAAATTGGCGAGTCGGTTGGGTGGATTGTTCTTGTCGTGCCTGTGCTGATGTGATAGTGGGTGGGTGCTACACGACAGGAGCTGGTGTTTCGCACCTTCACGGCGCTGGCGACGGAGGGCGAGTTGGCTGCGCAGCGGGTGAGCGACGCGGGGGCGTTTGGGGTGCTGGAGGCGGTGATGCGGGAGGCGAAGACGGCGGTGTTGAAGGCGGGCGCGACGGAGGTGTGGATGAAGCTGATGCTGGCGAGCAAGACGGTGGCGCTGCCGAGGGTGTTGGAGCTGCTGGATGGGTGCGCTAGGGAGCACGAGAGTCTGTTGGGTGCGGCCGCGGGGGCGCTGGCACAACACATGGAGACCCATTTCGATGGCAGGTGATGACACACCACCTCTCACCGTCTTTTGCTCGCATGCTTTCAGACTCCTCTTCCTCTCCTCTGACCAACTCACTCTCTCGCGGCCACGTCCATATCGGTTGTTTTATTTCGTTTGTCTTTATGCGGGCAAGTGCGGCATGGGCTGAAGGCTCCTCCCCCACCTTACTGCCATTGAATAGCTGTATGTTTCCTGAATGTTCTCGTTGTTATGGGGGTTCGGTAGACAGTTATTAGACTGCCCTTTAAGCCCCTCCGAGTTGTTTGAGCTCGCTATGTTTTGCGTCTCGGTATATTCCCTCAATTCCACTCCTCTCTGGAGCTTACCTTCACGTACGAGTTAGCTTATGTAACATTGTGGTTATGACGCCCTTCCCTTCGAGCATTTTGTCGGTATAATGGTAAGCAGTCCCTTCCTTCCTTGAGAGTCATGATGATAAGCCTCGCAAGGTCCCCTCTCCCAATAGCCTTTCTCCCTTTCGCGGGGTGCATCCGCCAGTTCACCTGCATTGCCCGCAACCCCAGTTCACCTGCATTGCCCGCAACCCCACTGCCTCCACCTATTCTTTATGTACACGACGTGATATGATGCCTCACAGTTCGCCAGTCTTGCTCACTCACTGTCCCCTCTCGTCCTTTGCGTGGGGTGTGCATCAGGACGGTGGTGTGGCAGAGGAAGCCCCTGCCGCTGCTGGCGCTCATCACCCTTCTCGACGAGTCGCGCAGCTCTCTCACGCGCACACACGCCCTGAAGGTGCGGCAGCCCCTCGGCCCTCTGGCAAGCAAAGCCCTCCCATATCCTCACTGGCGACAGCAGCATGTCACAAGGATGTACGATAAGTGAGCACTTTCGTGTCAGTTAACTTTGTGGTGACATCACGCACTGCCTTTCGTCATAGTGACGTGCGTGGGTACTTCGAATAACTCACTGCTACTAAAAGTTTTAGGCGCTATTCCGTGGAAATAAAGGCGTGCCTCGTGTGGACACTTCGCAGTGGGGAAGGGGGACCGTTGACGGCTGTGTTGGTGGCGTGAACACTTGTGATGCAGGCGCTGACGGCCATCACATTCGACGCTCACACCGCCGCGGAGGCGGTTCGAGCGGGTGTCATGCCGATACTCGAAAACCTGGTGGCCGGCAGCTGGGCGGCTGCGGAGGAGGATGCCCATCCCGGTGGGGACGGGGCGGCTTTAAAGAACGGGAAGGCGAAGGGGAAGCAGACGATGGTGGGCAGCGCTTCGCACACTCGCTCATCCGCCACTCTTGCTTATGGGGAGAGGGACGGGGGTACTGTCGTGTTAGTGTTAGGTTGCAAGCGAGAGATACTCGTGTGTATTTTCGGTAAGAGTTTTAACGAGCCCTCGACGGCGCATGTGTGTTTGCGCGCGCGCGCGCGCGCGTGTGTGTGTGTGTGTGTGTGTGTGTGTGTGTGTGTGTAGGTAAGTGATTATGTGCGTGCGTGTCTGTATGTGACATGGATACATTTCTGTGCGTATATGTGATGTGTGCCCGTGTGTGTGTGTGTGTGTGTGTGTGATATTAGTGTATTTCCATGTGTCTGGTGAGTTCGTGTACATGCGCGTGTGTGTGCGTGTGAATATAATTTGTGATGTGTGCTCACTTGTATGCGTGTCTGAGTGTTTGTCATCTTGATATGTGTGTACATGTTTGTGTGTGTTTTGGTGTGTGTGTGTGTGCAGAGTGTGCGTGTGTGTGTATATGTGCGTGTGTGTGTGTGTCTATGTGCTCGTGTGTGTTTGTGTTAATGGGTTTGAGTTTGTGTGATGCCCTCGTTTGTATGTTATGTGTGTTTATGCGCGTGCTTGTGTGCGTGTGTGTGTATGTGTGTGTGTGTGTGTGTATGTGTGTGTGTGTGTTTGTGTGTGCGCGTTTGTGTGTGTGATGTTAGTTTGCGTGCATGCGTGTGTGTGCAGTCGCAGAGGTTACGTAAGGCGGTAGAGGGGACGCGTCACGCGGACAAGGTGAACGCGGAGGCGGCGGCGCGGCCGGTGGACCCCGAATCTATCCATGGCGCGGTTGAGTACATTGGTCAGCTGTGCGAGGTGGGCGGGGACGAGGTGATGCAGTCGCTCACGCGGTCGCCCGGCGCGCCCCAGAGGCTGATGAACATTCTGTCAAAGGGCGGCGACAAAGGGTGTGTCGACTCGACCCGCACCTACATACAACTCTTACAAACCCGACAACCTAAATTATCATGACCTGTGCTCACACGATTGGTTTGCGTCACGCACGCGTTACAATATATACTTTTCTCTGACTTGTGTTATTGAGTGCGAAACAGGCGGACGAAGGTACTCTCTGCGGTTCACTACCTCGCCGAGACGGGGGGGCGGAGAGCCCGAGTGCAACTCACTTCCTCTGGCGTCCTTAAGCCACTGCTGCGGGTTATGCAGGGCAGGTCAGTATGCCTGACGCGACTACTCAGCCACCGACTCCCCATCGCGCCCCCCAGTGGCAGTGCATGCTCGCTTGTTTGTGTCGTTGACTTGGACGTGGGCGGGTGGGTGCGTAGTGGGACGGACGCGGACGCGGCTGGTCAGACGGTGGCGGTGCTGCTTTGGGAGCTTCCATACGATGCGGAGACGCACCGACAGATTTTGGACACCGTGAGCGTGGCGGAGCTGGTGCACATGATAGGGTCGGGCGACAGTTTGATATACGGCAACGTGGCCGCGGAGGTGGCGGCGCTGCTGGTCTCCTACGTCGCCATCTCCGCCGACGACTGCAGAGAGATCTACGACACGGGGGTCGTCACGCCGCTGGTCAAGGTGCTGGACCACTCCGCCAAGGGCGACATCTCCACCGCCGCCGTCGAGAGCATCTCCGCGGGGCTGTCTTGCCTCGCGCAGATATGTTCCAAAAGCCTCGACGCCCTAAAAAAGGCACGCCCCGCCCTCCCCCCTCCTCCACTTGTCTGTCTCCCACCAGCCTCGCAATGTTGATGTCTGTTCACGGTTGCCGGCATAATTATGTGCTTATGTCTCATCATTACTTTATTTTTTGTATGTGGAACATCGAATGACATACCTCTTTTTCCCGTGCATGTCTGACCCCACCTCTCTCTCCCTCTCCCGCCCAAGTTTCCTATCCCGACTCTTATGAATTTGGGCAACGGCGCCTTAGCGGTGTTGAAGTGACGCTGCCGGTTTTACCCATTTATGGAAATGGTCATAAGGGAGAAAAACTCGTCGGTGCTGGACTTTGTTCGAGTAAGCAAAATGTAATTCATTTTCTTTTTTCCGTCGCTTGGACACACGGTAGGTTGCGAATGTGGGCGGGGTGGGCATGAGCGCGTCCATCCTGGAGCAGGAGGACCCGGCGGGGGGGCCTGCAGCGGGGCGGCTGCTGGGGCAGCTGGCCGCCATCCCGGCGTGCAAGATCGACGTCTTTGCGCACATCGGCGCCCTTATTCAGGTGCCCTCATCCACCTTTCGCCCCTCTGCTTTGATACAACACCCCCCTAATACCACTCCACTTACCGCGCCCCAGACGTAATCCTGTGCAGACGTGTTATCGCAACAGTCAGCTCTTGCGCGTCATTGTCGCCGGAGAATTGGTTTTGTCGTTTTCGGTTTTACTTGCGTTCATTTATTTTGGGTGTCATTTTGTTTGTCGTAGCTCGCGACGGGGCAGGCTGGAGATGACCTGGGGCAGGAGGCGGCGGCGGTGGCGTTGCAAGAGATCGTGCAGAGCTACCAGGTGTCGGGCTCGGGAGGGTCGGAGGAGTCGGAGTTCAGGGACCTGGTTCGGCCGCTGATGGTGGTGCTGAAGACGGGGACGCTGAAAGCGCGGCAGGCGGCGGCCACCGCGCTGTCGAGGTTGGCGGAGGACCATCTGGCGGCGGAACTGATCGGTGCCTTGGGCGGCGTGAAGGACCTGGTGTACCTCATCAGCAACCAGTACGGCCTGGAGGCGCACGAGGACGGGAAGGGACTGCACGTGAATGCGGGCGCGGCGGCCCTTGCCGTGCTGTCGGAACACAACGATCATAGGCACGTGCTGCCACTTCACACCCTATGCAACGATTATATTGTGTCTCAGTCTGATGCTGTGTGAGGTAAGGCCCTGTCATGTCATATCGACACGGTAGTGTCGATGGGCATTGCCGGTGACACAGCTCAGTCGCGTTTTGACTGCCATTGTTTCCTCGAAAAGAGGCTAGCACGGTTCGTGTGCTGCGGTTTTCACTGCTGACCCGACACCCCGTTTTTTCTGCTTCGGCACTTAGGTCCGACATGCTGCACTGTAAGGCGGTTCCCGAGCTGCTCAATATTTTGGAGCGAGGCAACCCTCCTGCCGCTTCCGCTGCCGCCCGGTGCCTGTTCCACCTCTGCTCCCACCATCCAAAGGTGACGACTTCTCGACGTCGCTCCTTCGTCAGACTAGACGCATGGTGTTCTACTCCAATACTAAGAGCTCTTCCTCTCCTTGTCTGATTGTTAATCCATCGTGTCGACGAAGCTGTGCCCGCAAATACTTTGTTGTGTCGACCCACCGTTGCAGGCTCGAGCGCAAGTGGAGGGTGCGGCGTATGCGCGTGGCATTCGTCGGCTCGCCCTCAACGGGCTCTTTTCCCAGCGCCAAGCTGCTCTTCAGGTAGCGATACACCCCCGCGTCGGCCTCCTTTCTGCCGTCATGGGCACATGTGTCTTTACGGGAGCCGAGAGGATGAATGATTTTATGATATTGTCGGCGTTTGTCAAACCGCTTCTCCCAAACCCTAAATACCCTGGCTGATCCCCAACACGTCTCATCGTCCACCGTGGGCGTCTCGCAAACCCAGCGCCTCGACAAGGAAAAGTTTAGTAGGTGATGGATATATGTCACGTGTTTATGTGACGCTGAACTCGAAGCGTGTCCCCCTCCGCATCCGGCGTGCCAGCTGTTGCAATTGTTGGACAGGCGAGCGCACGAAAAGTTATGCAGGGTGAATTGGAAGAACCCCGCGGCGGAGCGGCGGTCGCTCGTGAGCAAAAAGGTTCTCAAACAGGTGTGCCTGCCTCCAATACCCATTCGTATTCCATTGCCGGTCGTTGACGCCCTTCTGCATGGCGGCCTCTTCGGTTCCGACTCGCGACAATACATAAAACTGATATAATTTATGCTGCGAGTTTTCCGACTTTGATTTAGGGTATCATGATTTGGGTTCAGAAAGGGCTTCAAACGGTGATAGTCGCCGTTCACCGACTTGCGACATAGGAGCAGCGCGTCGCTTCCATTGCCGTTATGGGAGAGTTCTCTCGCTATAACCACAGCCGCACCCTGTGTCGTCGCGGCCGCTTGTTTCCGCGGTGGGGCGTGTTGAGTGACCAACAATTGCAATATGTGTTGCCTCGAACGCAGGTAGCAGTGAAGTTGGCACTTCAAAGCAACGTAATGGGAAAAGCATCCGTTTGATATTGCATCCATGACGGACACGCCCGGAAATTCGTGGTGATGTGCGATGTTCTACTAACTAAGGAGTTGTTGGGCGGTCGGCATGTGCGGCATGGCTCGGATCGTGGATGGACTTATTATGTCGGAGTCGGGAGAACGATGGCGAGCGAACGCTACCGTTCGAGTGTCCGATCGGATTGTGACTGCAACATAACAAATAATAATCCGCCGTTGATTTTTACATTATTAGATGTTACCGCAAGCACGACAGGAATATGTTCTTAGCGGCATGGCCGTGTTCACGATGCTGGCACTTGAGAAATTGTATAAGATATTGTATGGTGAAACTGAAGGATGTCATGCAAATATTGAACATGCAGTTCTGAATCCTACGTGTTGATGGTGGGGTTTTAAGCCTACGATCATTGTAAGTGACATCCAATTGCGAAATCGCCAGATATTCAAGATGATGACAGCAAAATTGGCAATTGGTTAAGTGGCGCACAACTCGGGGATACCACCACAGTAGAGTAAGCGTGGCAATGATTAACGTGCTTTGGCCACCAAAAGTGATGCGATGAAGGGGTGCAGAGGTGGGGTTCTTATCCTGCTCATTGCAATAGATATAGTGTAGGCAATCGTAGCCAATGGGCGTGGAGGTAAGCGGAATACCGAGTGGCGCGCAGTTTTATTTTATTGTATTTGTTGATGCCTTTTGTTGTGTTGACATGAGGATCTAGTTTACACAATAATTCCAGACTCCGAATGTGCAGCCGATTTATTGGTACTTATTGTAAAATCAAAATCACCCACAAGCAAGAATTCATGTGGGGGGTGCACAACACCCGCCTCCTTTCGCACATCCACACCCTCCGCTTCCTCATGTGTGGGCAATTCACAAACAACGGACATACGGCAAGTAAATGCCCCACGATGTCGGGCCTCATACAATACCGGCACAACAATGCCCTACAACTACTCCTCTTTGTATTGGAATGCCACAATGGCGAACGATGGGAAACCGTCACCGCCTCCTTCGGTAATAAACGCATCAAATCCTTCGCCTTCCCAACTATCATAATACACACCCCCCTTGAGTGCCAACCTCCTCACCTTCCTGACATGCCTACCCGTTTTGTCGCTGCCGACGAAGGCAACTCCCTCGACTCCCTCACATCATGTCCTGCTGTCCTCCCTAAAGACCCACTACCCTCCTTGATCAGACCCTCCGCTCACAAACTTAACTTAATCCGCCTCCTCGAACCCAAGTTCGTCGGCCACTTGAACCCCCGACGTCGCTACTCTTGGATTGAAAAGATTCAAATAGGGGAATGGGGGTTAATGCACAGACAATAACCTCGTTCACACCGCCGGGCATCTTATCCGGGACAGATACACCCCTCGAGCCAGCGCCTTACTCCGACGCCAATGGCCGGGTACCGAGATATACATCCTCCCCATCGCCATGAGCCGCACCGGTACCCCCTACACGTCCACCATCACCAGCCTCACCTCACTCCTCACTCCTCACACTCCGCACATGCCCTTTTGATAAAATATCTCTAAAACACGATTCGACAACACACGCATCCTCTCACAACTCCACTTGCACATTGTTTAATGGCTACACCACCTCCTTCTCATCTACCGCCTTAAATCCCGTACGACATCGCGCCGTTCCTCATCCTACTTCAAAAGCACAGCCTTGTCATACCACCGCCGCCGACACGCGCGACAAACTTTGGGGGAGTACAACCTTCAAACACAAGTTGCAGAGGTTGGACTAAGGCGGTTAACGGTCTAACCCGGGCTTGTAAGTTTCCTAGATGGCTAAGTTGAGAGGGCCCAAAGAGAGCAGCCGGTTTCAGCCGCTATGTGTTAGCCATTTCAATTTCAAAAATATTCCGAGCCCATAATCTTTTGCGGAGCGGCGACTCGATCCGCGTGTTCGGCCAACCCCTCCCATAATCGGTACCCATTCATCGATAGGTTGCCTCACGCACTTTGCCTAGGGTTATCGCAATGGCATAGTGCTCGTACATGCGGCCCCCTAGCAACGTAAACCACTAGGGAAGAGTACGGACGGACACAATGCGATAAGATAGGTGCTTGAAATTGACGGCGAAGGACCGGGGACATGAGAAAGGCTGTGGCGCGGAGAAAGACTTTTCTTCCCAGCCCCCGAAGGAGGAAGGAAGACTAGGCTAGGTGGCGAGTTGCGACGGGAGGAGCAACGGTTATCTCGGACGAGGGTGTGCGTGGATCGAGAAGGGACCGCCGATGGCCTTAGCAAGGGTTTTTTTCGCATGCCTTCCCCACCTAGCTCCGGCTCGACCGGAGTCGCACAAGAGCATAGGTCAGATAGGCCCGACTCGACAAGAGCATGCATACCGGCTTGGCTGATCAATGCCCTCGCATCGGCTAGAGCATGTCGCGTATCGTGGAAAACATCGACATTACATATTTCATACCTATATGCAAGAAAATGTATGTTGAAGAAAAATCAAAAATCTTTTTGGGTACGTTTTAGACGGTGTTGCTAGTGCCATTGGAGTGGTTGGGATTATAGTGGTTACATGGCGTACATCCTAAGCATCGAAGAGACGTACAATAGGTATGATCACATGGCCTCCCCGGAGATACAATGCGTTAACTCGGTATTGTTTTAAAGAATTTCAAATTTCGTAGTAAGTATAGAAAAACAATTATAAACGATCGGCCCGTATTGGTACATCCGTATACGTAGTGAAGGTTGTTGTATCTTGTCTTTATTCTGGTTTAAAATTTCTTGCATGAACAAATTTAGATTACGGCGCCCGCCGGAGGCACAGCGGCTACTGCCATGGAGGTGGTTGCGCTCGTATGCCCGTTCTCACTTACTCCCACCTCCTCGTGGTGGGCGGTGGTAAGTGGTAACCATGTAGCCGTACAAGGCCTAGCAAAGTAAGGGGCTAGGCGGGGTGAGCCAGTCAGCCGACAAATACGATCCACGTGATAATAAGCAATTGTCATGAAAGCCATGTACGGGGAGCTTTTCAATACTATTATTATACATATACCAACGCCAATATCTCCCGCTCTAACCGTCCGATATGTTCGTTCGAGATCGAGTACGCTTGTGATACTCTCTTGTTCGCGGGGCGAAACCATTACATGTGGACTATGTGGTAGCCACGAGGGCAGGGGCTGATCAGCGGTAAGGCGGAACCGTTTGAGTTGTCGGTGGCCTTCCGGGAAGCACCGCCGGGGAAAGGTGCTCTTTGACGCCGAGCCAAATCGGAGTGCAAAGCAAGGTGTCAACAACATAGGAGGACATCTGCGGCCGGGGGAATGGCTTGGTCGGGTGGGGGCGATCGTGAGATGAAGCGCCGCCGACAAGCCCCTTGCGGCGCGGGTTTTTGGAGGAAAACCCGCACTCCGCGTCCCGCCGGGTTTGGCTAACCTTCCCGTACCCCACCCCCCCCATAATATCCATCTGCGACTATGGAGAATGCACGACTTGAGGCGCCATCAAAGGGCGAGTCGCCCGGATTAGCGCGGGGGCACGCATCCGAGCTAAACCCCGTTAACGGACACACGAGAGCCTGGACGGGGGGGTGCGGACACGAGCGAAGAAGCTCACGAACCCGGGTACCATACAAAAACTACCCTGAAAACGCTAGAAAAAAATAAACGGCGCGGATGCCGGAGCGTTTCTTGTAATTCAGTTTCATTATCAAATGGGTGTGCCCGACGATAGTGGGTAATGGCAGGGTAGGGTAAGGTCAACATGATCGAGGAGGCTGATGGGTACGAACATTATATCGAAACCCTATGTGTATGGCTATGCGGCGGCGGCTGACTTTGAGGATCGCCATCGCCAAACCTCGGCGATCCTCCCGTCACGTTTGTCCTCATCGTTACTTGTGTCGGGCTGCTTCTTCCTATGGAGTCGGCTCGACGTCATCATGTTAGTCCACGGGCAACACGCGCCCTCCTCTAGCGATGCTTCCCGGATATCCGTTGCCAACTCAAGCACCTTTCTCCCGCCGCCAATCCAAAAGTACCCTCCTCGCCGTTTTCTTCACACATGCACCCCCGCCTCCTCATCGGGAGAGAATCCATATAAGCATCTAGTCGCCGCAAAGCATATCGGGCGAGCCGAGCGGGAAATCTTGACGCTCCTAGTGTACATATGTTATTTTAAAATACCCTTTGTGTAGGTCTTTCCCGGCATATGCGGATCGTGCGGATCGCAGATGTCGGCTCACCCCGCCTACTTCCCAACGGCGCTAGGCATGGCACGGCTATAGGCATGGCACATGCAGCGTGCCGATGAGTGAAAAAGTTGAGGATGGTTACACAGTGAGCATCCGCAAGCATGCAACTCTGATACATGTACCGATACGCATACATGTATAGAATAGCATGTTCGGGTAGTAATGTACTACGAAAACCAATCATCGCGCACTGACCACAAGGTACCCGCATAGGAAGGGCCTATGTGTATAGTTAAATCGCCAATCCGATCACTTTTTAAGCCCCCAGTCCATTTCCATACAAATCCCCTAGGGGAGAAACAACCGCAACTATGACTGCAGTCGTAGCGCAATGCTACCTTTTCCTATTCTTAGGAATCAAACAGCTTAACATCTCATCTTTCACGTATGGTAGCGAAGTTCACATTTTCCCGCTTTTATCTATTATTTTATGAAGAGGCAATGGAAACCACCAAGCAAAAGGGGGTAGGAGGAAAATACCCCACATGCCTTAGCCTGAGTTCACCTTTTCATATTCATGCGGCAAATTATTTATAGGAGGCGATAAGCAATGCTTACACTCGGTGAGTGACACTGCATGTAATCTCACCCTCAGCAAGTGCCTAGCACTTACCTATCACATGACACGCACTCACCTTGTGGTGAGCACACGCCAACGTATATTCTGAGCCTTTAGATGATATCTAACGCTCAGCAACTTGCCACCATCAGCAACCTAATCCTCTCTATTGCTGATTGGCTTATCATCTTATAGTGCTGAGTCACAGCCGTACTATCACGATGCTGCTTGACCAGCATTGCTGTGTAGAGACTTGATTACCACACAAACTATGCCTCGCAGCACTCCCCCTGGCTACGCAGGCAAACCCATGATGGCATTGCACCACTTGTTGTGCCCTGCACTCACTACTGGCTTGGTTAGCACATCAGCAAGCATGTTCTCCGTCGCACATGATTGCACCTCGATGTCCCCGCTCTCCACCATCTCCCGACAGAAGTTAGCACTAGCATCCCGTTGCCTAGTGCTTATGTACAAGGTATCTATTTGTCATCCTAGTACTTATTGAAATTGAAATTGAAATTGAAATTGTTTACAACAATACCAATAAGAACCGGCTGCTGTCTCTGGGCCCCCCCTTTTGCTATGCTCAACTTGTTGTTGGACTTCTAAGCGTGAGGTAGACCGTGAACCACTAATCCCAACCTCTCCAATGGCAGTAACGATACCGTCTAAAGTATACCCGTATCCAGGTATTTATAATTTTCTGATCTATACGTAATTTTTTTGGATACAGTATGAAAAAAAATGTCGCTAATCTCCACGTTACGCGGCATGCTCCAGCCGCTGCGGGGTCGCTAATCAGCAAGGCTGTCCAGCTTGAGCTAGTCGAGGCGAACCTGCCTGACCTCGGCTCCCGTGCGACTCCGGCCGTGCCGGAGCTAGGGGGGAAAGGCACGTGAAAAACCCCCCTCGCATAGGTCATCGTCGGTCCCGCCTCGATCCGTGCTCAACCCCGCCCGAGGTATTAGCCGCTCCTCCCGACGCAGCTCGCCACCTAGCCGAGTCTTCTCTCCTCCTTCGGGGGCTGAGAAGAGAAAATAACTAGGCTGCAAACGGTGTCCGGTTGGCTCTCATGCCCCCGAGCCAGATTTTCTCCTGTCCCCTGTCATTTTCCCGTATGTTTCCAACACCTATTTGATCGCGCTGTGGCCGTCCGTACCCTCCCCCGGTGGTTTACGTTGTTAGGGGGCCGCCTTTACGAGCAGTGTGCCGTTACGATAACCCGAGGCACACTGCCTGAGGCAGCCTATCGATAACCGTGTACCGACTAGGGAAGGGGTTGGAAGAACACATGGATCGAGTCGCCGGTCCTCAAAAGATGGTGGGTACGGGAATTTTTCCAAAAACCCCCCGTACCGGGTTTTTCCGGCGGCGGGCGATCCTAAGGACCGCCGCCGCCAGACCGTGCCGCTCCTCCGGCTGCGACTAGCCTCCGTCCTGCGTAGCATCAGGCCTCGCCCCCAGGGGAGACCTAAGGCTCTCGTAGGGCTGGCGACTGCTAGCGAGCGCTGTCCCTAGCGCTGCTTCCCAGCTGTCCGCCGCCAGCTCCAACACCCTCGTCCCTCCGCTGATCCGTCCGTACCCCTTTTCGCCAAAAAATATTTCGCAAACGCCGCCCCCGCCCCATCGTCGGGAGAGTATCTGCGAGTATTTAGTCGCGAAAAAGACATATCGGACAGGCCGAGCGGGAGATCCTTGTGCCGGTGTACGGATATTATGTTTTTCCAAAACCTACATGGCTTCCCGACAGCTGCTGATCCCGCGGATCGCAGCTGCCGGCACCTAGTTCAGCCCCCTACCGTGCCAGGCATGGCACGGCTATGGGATTACCAGCGCCCACCGCGTGGAGGTAGAGGTAGGTGCCGACGGGCCTGCGAGTGAACCCCTCTCCGGGGCCGCCGCCGCTGCGCCGCCGGCGGGCGCCCCTAGTACTTAGTGTTATGATGTTAGCGGTACTCTATTCCCTATTAGCGGCGGTCAGCCGGCCCGGCCGGTGTCTTCGCCGGCCGCCATCTTCCTCCTCTCACTTCTCTTGTCACCACCGCCGGCCCCCTTGTGGGGCCGGCACGACCTACGTGTAACTATCCGCTCCCAACTCTAACAGGTTATGGGCCCTCCACCAAGTAACACTAGATAGGAGCGTGTATAAAGCGCTCGGCGTCACGCTAGTCCTACCTACTCCCACGTAAAAAAGAGTAAAGCGTGTGTAAAGCGTTGTGTCCCGCTACATGTCAGAATAGTACATTACGCAGGACATTTGGAACCGCTTCTTATCGGTAACTCGCCGGTAGCGGCACGTTCTTGTGAGCGCATGTCGCTACACCTACCCGGCCTGAGACACACGCTACAAACACTACACCTTCGACCAAGATGGCACCTTCCTCGACGCGAGCTAGGACGACGTCAAGACGTCAAGACCTCGGCTACCTTGAGGGGGGTGTTAGCACTAGCATCCCGTTGCCTAGTGCTTGTGTACAAGGTAGCTATTTGTCATCCTAGTACTTAGTGTTATGCTAATAGCGGTACTCTATTCCCTATTAGCGGCGGTCGGCCGGCCCTGCCGGTGCCTTCGCCGGCCGCCATCTCTCTCCTCTCACTTCTCTTGTCACCACCGCCGGCCCCCTTGTGGGGCCGGCACGACCTACGTGTAACTATCCGCTCCCAACTCTAACAATACCTCACGTCCATGTGCTTGCTGCGTCCGGTCGTCATGCTATTCTTGCTAAGTGCGATACAACTCTGATAGTCCTCGTGAATGGTGACGGGAGACCCGGAGTCTTGGTGAAACTCATGGAGTAGTTGCTTCAAAAACATCGTCTCTTGAGTGGCCCCAATCAGCGCCATATGATATGCCTCCGCTGTCGACAGCGCCACAGTTTGTTGCCGCTGACTTTTCCAACTCACCGATGCACCGTTGAGCATGAACACATACCCCGTGCGAGAGCGCCGCTCGCCAGTATCACTCGTGTAGTCAGAATCTGACCATCCTATCGCCTTTGATGAAGGTACGCCACCGTACATCAACACCGAATCTGCAGTCCCCTTGAGGTAGCGGAGCACCCTCTTGGCTTGCTCCCAATGTGACTGAGAGGGGTCGGACATGCACCTACAAAGGTGGCTAACAACCATGGTGATGTCGGGCCGTGTGCTTACATAAGCGTACAACAAGCTACCGATCAAGGTTTGATACGGCACTAGACCGGGAGGCAACCTTGATGTCGACGTTTCCACACAATTGCTCAAAGCATCGACCGCCATAGGTGAGCCCACTAGCTTGCAATCCATCATGTTGAAGCGCTGTAGCATATCTAAGACGTATTGCTGCTTCACGATCATGCGGTTGCCACGATCACGCTCAACTATCATGCCAAGCAACCAAGACCATGGACCGAGGTCTTGCACGTTGAACCTTTCGCTGAAAGCCGACTTGAACTTAACGATGAAGCTACCCGCTGGCCCGACGATGATGTTGTCGTCCACGTACAACGCCAAGACATAAAGCTCACCCTCTATGATGAAGACGTAAATGCTGGGATCCACCTTGGACTGGTTGAAGCCATACTCCTCAAGCCATGTTGTGATTGTCTTATTCCAGATCCTAGGAGCTTGCTTGAGGCCATACAATGATTTCTTCAACAAGCACACTCGCTCCTCTCCATTGATGTCGGTGTGACGGAATCCTTCCGGCTGCCTCATGTAGATTTCCTACTCGATATCGGCCTCCAAGAATGCCGTCACCACATTAAGCTGCTCCACCTCCCAATCATTATAAGCAACAAGCGCGAGCAACGTTCGAATTAAAATCACCCTCACTGTGGGAGCGAAGGTCTCGTGGTAGTCCACACCCTTCTCTTGAATAAACCTGCGAGCCACACGTATTGCTTTGTACCTTGGAATCTGCCCATTGGCATCGCGCTTCAGCTTGAACACCCACTTGGAATCTACGAGTTTGCGGCCGGCAGGACAAGGGACCAATGTCCAAGTTTTCCGAGATACAAGTGAGTCGTACTTGTGACGAGTACATTGCAGGACATTGTACATGTACATTACATGCAACATTACATTGCAGGATATTGTACATGTACTCGTTACTAATTCCAATTCGTGCTTTTCCATCTCAAGGACGTACAACGTGGGTACGTCGCTACTGCAATCTAGCAAGGGTTTTGATGCGTGTTGTACGACCAATACCTCCCGGTACGTACATGTACGCACAGTTAATCTAAGTAGCCAGATGACGCGCCAAGCGAGGTTTCCGATGCAGCATGAGATTCCCCAGGCTGGACAACACGCGTCGCAAGTCTGTTGATGACGGTTGAAAAGCCCTAGCACCTGACACATAAGCCAAGTGAGAGCATGTGCAAGCTAACGAGGCAAAGACTATATAAGCCTAGTGCAATAGAGGGAGGTGACAATTCCACTTCACAATTCCCCTTTGCTCAATTACAATATATTGCTAAAGTACAAGCTGTGAGACATCTTCTCATCTCCTTCCATCTGCACTACCACCTTACAATTAAGCAACCATAGAACATAACATAACAAATATGTGCATGCATTTAGGTGTTTGAAGGCTAACCGCCACACTAGTTTCGGAGCTCTTGGTCGACGCACGTTTTCGCTATCACTTGATTTGCTCGACGTTGCTTGATTGATTTGGAATGGCTTCTGTTGGACCTAGTCGTTACGTGGTGGTCGTACTTCATGTTGGTGGGTCTAAACTTGCCGACATTAAGCTCGTGTCACAGCGTGAGCCCGGGTCGGGTAAAACCTGGTTCCCAGCTGGCTCGATTTTGCATGACGAAGAGCATGTCGATGCTGCCGTTCGTCAGTTTCATGAGGAAATTAGCCATATCTTGACTCATGATGACTTAACTCTACTGAGTGACGCACCGGTTCGCGTCGCCGTACCTGACGGACAACAACTCGTTTACGTCTATTCGGCTTCTGTTGCTGTTCCCTATGTGACGACTCATTTACGCGCACCTGCTCAGCTCGAGCAGGCTGTTACATCCCAGTCGACTAATAATCCTGATGTTTCTTACGTCGTGCCGGAGAAAATCGATATTGGTGGTCTTTCACTTAATTCCGTTGAGAAGGGATTACTTCCGTCCATGAAGCATAAAAACGAATTACCTCACTTTGGTTACTTGACTCAGTGGGAGATTTTTCGTCGAGTTGTTTATACGCACCAAGTCATATGCTATGATGAGACGTTTGTCCGGAGATAGTCCTTTTTGTACCCCCGGTTTTCTTCTATCGACTTTGGCCTTGTCTAGCTGCTTATTCGAGGCTACATCAATCAATTGTGTGGACATACTCCGACTGATTTACGCATGGGAGCCCCGATTCCGACGACCAACTTTTATGGTCTACGTGTTTCCCTTACTGAGACTCAGCGCAAGGCAGCAATTAATTCACCGTTGCAGTTTGGTCGGTTCCCTCGTGAGCTTGAAGATTGGCTTGAGGCCCAACCGCAAGGTTTCGTTTTGCTTGGAATTATTGCTCATTCTTACGACGCAGTGATATGGGTTACTTCATAGTTTTTTGGACCCCTCAACAAGTGGTGGTTGAATCGTAAACAACAGGCAACTATTCCGACTACTTTTGATCTGCTTGTTGAGGAGCTTCGGCAGATATCTTTGCTCCCTTACATTCAAGACGACGCCATAAACGCCCAGCTAAGCACTACGCATGGTAACATGAGTTACGCCGTCTACACCCAGTTGTTCAACGACTTTTTACGGAGGTCTCGTCAACAGATGACAGCCGACCTTCAATGTGTTCGTTTCATTAATGGACTGGCTAACTTTTACCTACAGACCCAAGCCAAGTCTCATCGATCACAGAAGGGTTACCATCTAAAACTCATGGAGCTGCAAAACTTCCTCAACGACATTACTTATTCGCCCCATCTAGGAGGTGTGAAGTCAACATGTGGACCTTCGACAACACACGGAGGCGGACAAGCTACCAAGAAGCGCACCAATGACGACCCTTTAGTTGGAGCTTCTTAAATCTGGAAGCGTAATAACGGTGATGGTCGTGAACGAGGACGTGGAGGAGGTCAAGGTGGTCGTGGCCGACCTTCTCAAAACACTGGCCGAATTGATCTTAGTGCCATCGCTAACGCGTTGAGTTCAAAGGAGCGCAAGCGCCATATCGAGGAGGGACTTCGTTTCGAATGCCACAAGAAGGGACACCGTCTTTTTCACTGTCTTCACCTGAAGGGCAAGGCAGCTATGGGTGCACAGCCTAAGAAGCAATAATGGTGGCAAGGCTGTTCTACTCACGTACTAGGGCAGCCGGCTACATCTAATGATCGTCTTGAGACACTGTTAGCGATAGAGGTCGTCGAAACTCCTTCGACATCTCCATCGATTACAGTCGCGATTCCTACAACGGTAGTATCATGTCGTCGTCGGCAGAACAAGCAAAGACAAAGTCGCAAACCTGTAATTAAACGTTCGATTGATTGGAAGCTGGTTGACTATGTTTTCGATGCTCTGCACGCAAGCTTTGACTTTACCTTGGAGGGATGTGCTGATGATGAAGGTCTAAACTCGCATGTTGACTTGCCTCATTGTTCGCCGAGTGACTCGACTTTTGAGAGGGGTATGTCAGGAGAACGGGTGTTCATTAATCCACTCTAGGAGTTAACTCAACATATTTGACGTCATTTTGAGAGTTGTCGTCGTACAGTTCCAACATTTACGATGGCTGTGTTTGTGCTACCTAAGTGGGCGAAGTTTAACGAGCTGACTCGACATTGGAAAGTCTACCAATAATTCCTAGCTAGGACACAACTCTTTACTCGCCGATCGCTGGAGAATCCTACGCAAGAGAAGGTGGTTGCTCCATCTCCTTGGCATGTACAACTTTGGTTAGTCGACGCTGATTGTACTTTTTACGATCATACACCGACTACATTTCATGATCAACCCACCTCGGTAGATGTACCTCATGTCGACACGGAAGAGTCCATCGCTACGCTACAACAATTTTCTTCGACGGCTACCGCCGTGCTAACTAACCTCATTGAAGCTCGGCCGTTAACTCGAACTGAGTTGATTGTGAAAAGTCATGATGGTGGACATCTGATTTCTGGCCTTGTGGACTGTGCTACGACTCTTGACTTCGTGTCTGAAGAATTTGTGAGACGCTTTGCTTTACAGACTCGTAAGTCTATGACCAAGACTCATGTGCGACTCGCTAATGGTCAGCTTGTGACATCTTCGACAGTATGTGACGTGACTTTTGAGCTGGCTCGTCATGAATTCCAACGGACTTTGTACGTCTTACGTGACTTGCGTGATGCTGATTTGGTCCTCGGTTTACCATGGCTTGACGACGAACAAGCCTCTTTAAAATTTGGACTTACACGAGGGTTTACTCTTATGGATGGCACCGCATTGGAGACTCAACTTGAGGAGCGCCGTCCTGAGTGTCTACTAACGTCGTCTACTAAAAGAGTTGCTCGGAAACTCTTGCGCAAGACGCGCCGCAGCAGAGGACGTAAGGCGGAATTCTACGTTATTGAAGTAACGCCAGCCGCAGATCAACCGATAGATTTTCACAATGGAGAAGTGCTTCTTGCAAAACAACGTGAAAACGTCCGGTCGTTACTTTACGATGACTTCCCGGAGTTATTGCAGCTAGTAAATTCGCCGCATGTCAGTCGACAGTGGGATCACCCCATCGACACTACTGCCCGATGAAGCGTCATCGTCTCAACCGATTGTCACATGCAGAGCGCGCAGAGCTCGACCGACAGCTCAAAGACGCCATAGATGCTAGTCTTATCCGTCCGAGCTATAGTGAGTTCGGCTCGCCAATTATTTTTGTGCGCAAAGCTAATGGCCCGCTTCGCATGTGCCTTGACTATCGTGGACTTAACGAGGTTATGCGTAAGGACGCTTATCCGCTTCCGCGTGTGTACGACACCCTTGATGAGCTTAAGGACGCGAATTTTTACACACACCTCGACCTCGCCTCATGCTTCTGGCAAGTTCGAGAACGTGATCAAAATGTTCATAAGACGGCATTTCAAACACATGATGGCTTGATGGAATGGGTCGCCATGCCGTTTGCACTGTGCAATGCACCTACTACCTTTCAGAAGATGATGAACGATATACTTCGCGACTTTTTACATAAGTTCGTTACGGTCTACCTCGACGACGTCTGTATTTTCAGCCGCACTATGGAGGAACACTTGGAGCACCTACGTTTGGGTCTTCAACCATTTAAGGAGGAGGGCTTGAAGTTACGCCTTAACAAGTGCTTCTTCGGCCTTCAAGAGATGGAATATGTCGGCTATACTATGTCTGCTGGTAAAATTTCGGTTTCAACAAAGAATGTGGAGGCGGTTGCAGACTGGCCAGTGCCTACGACGCTGAAGGAGGTTCGCAGTTTCGTACAATTCTGCAACTTGTACGCCAGATATATTCATCACTTCAGCGACCTTACGGCTCCATTGACAGACTTTCTCCGGAAGTCCCAACCAATGAGGATTACGTTGACGCCTGGCTGTTTGGAAGCCTTTGAGACTCTCAAACTACGGCTCATTTCCGCGCCATGCCTTATCCTTCCGGAGGTCATCTCGGACTCGACGTTCACCGTAGCTACGGATGCTTCTACACTGGGGATTGCAGCAATCTTGTTGCAAGACAAGGGAGGAGGACTTCAACCATTCTCTTACTTGGCGCGTAAGCTGAATCTAGCTGAGCGTGGTAACATGAAATGAAATGAACGTGTTTACAACAATACCATTATAAGCCGGCTGCTGTCTCTGGGCCCCCCGTTCAACGCCATGTATTTGTGGACTTATAAGCTGGAGTAGACCGTGAACCACTAATCCCAACCTCTCCATTGGCAGTGACGATACCGTCCAAATCATACAGGTAACCAGGTATTTATCATTTTTTGATCTACACGTATTTTTTTGATACAATATGAAATAAAAAGTGTCGCTAGTCTCCACGATACGCGGCCTGCTCCAGCCGCTGCGGGGTCGCTAATCAGCAAGGTTGTTCAGCTTGTGCTAGTCGAGGCGAACATGCCTGACCTCGGCTCCTGTGCGACTCCGGTCGTGCCGGAGCTAGGGGGGAAAGGCAGGTGAAAAACCCCCCTCGCATAGGTCGTCGTCGGTCCCGTCTCGATCCGTGCTCAACCCCGCCCGAGGTATTTGTTGTTCCTCCCGGCGCAACGCGCCACCTAGCCGAGTCTTCTCTCCTCCTTCGGGAGCCGAGACGAGAAAATAACTAGGCTGCAAACGGTGTCCGGCTGGCTCTCCTGCCTCCGAGCCAGATTTTTCAATGTCCCCTGTCCTTGTTCCGTCTGTTTCCAACACCTATCTTATCGCGCTGTGGCCGTCCGTACCCTCCCCGAGTGGTTTACGTTGTTAGGGGGCCGCCTTTATGAGCAGTGTACCGTTACGATAACCCGAGGCACACTGCCTAAGGCAGCCTGTCGATAACCGGGTACCGACTAGGGGAGGGGTTGGGAGAACACATGGATCGAGTCGCCGTTCCTCAAAAGATGGTGGGTACGGGAATTTTTCCAAAAACCCCCCGTACCGGGCTTTTCTGGCGGCGGTCGATCCTAAGGACCGCCGCCGCCAAACCGTGCCGCTCCTCCGGCTGTGACCCACCTCCGTCATACGTAGCTTCATGCCTCGCCCCCAGGAGAGACTTAAAGCTCTCGCATGGCTGGCGACTACTAGCGAGCGCTGTCCCTAGCGCTGCTTCCCAGTATGGCCTTGTGGGGCCGGCACGACCTTCGTGTAACTATCCGTTCCCAACTCGAACATGTTATGGGCCCTACACCAAGTAACACTAGAGAAGAGCGTGTGTAAAGCGCTCGGCGCCACGCTAGTCCTACCTACTCCCACGTAAACAAGAGTAGAGCGTGTGTAAAGCGCTTGGCGCCACGCTAGTAATTCATCGTCCCACCGACCCCACGCTTCGCCTTCGAGCTGGTTGTCCGCGACTGTCCTACCATCTCCCATGCAAAAAGGAGAAGAGCGTGTGTAAAGCGCCCGGCGCCACGTTCGCCCCACCCAGCTTTCTGTCTCACCTAGCCTTTAGCCTACCGATGCTCTCGACCGAATCTGGTTTTTCAGACCGACCCGCGAAAATTCGGCCCGTGCGTACTTTAATTAGTATTGTAATTGTTTTTTCCCGAGGCAATGCCGCAACGCTCACCTTACTTAGCGAGGAGCTTAACTTTCCCACGGCGAAAAGGGGGAGTCAACACGAGCGCCCGTCTATGTTTTTTGCGTGCCTACACGCTCCTAACGGCCTTGTTGGTTGTGCTTCTTCCTCGCCGGTCGCTCTCATGCGTCGGCTAATTCCCCCGTGGACAGTTTTTCCCGCTACATGTCAGAATAGTACATTACGCAGTACATTTGGAACTGCTTCATATCGGCAACTCGCCGGTAGCGGCACGTTCTTGTGAGCGCATGTCGCTACACCTACCCGGCCGGAGACACACGCTACAAGCACTACACCTTCTACCAAGATGACACCTTCCTCAACGCAAGCTAGGACGACGTCAAGACCTCGACTACCTTGAGGGGGGTGTTAGCACTAGCATCCCGTTGCATATTACTTATATACAAGGTAGCTATTTGTCATCCTAGTACTTAGTGTTATCCTATTAGCGGTACTCTATTCCCTATTAGTGGCGGTCGGCCGGCCTTGCCGGTGCCTTCGCCGGCCGCCATCTCTCTCCTCTCACTTCTCTAGTCACCACAGCCGGCCCCCTTGTGGGGCCGGCACGACCTCCGTGTAACTATCCGTTCCCAATTCTAACATAGCCGGCCCCCATGTGGGGCCAGCACGACATACGTGTAAGTATCCGCTCCCAACTCTAACATGTTATGGGCCCTCCACCAAGTTACACTAGAAAAGAGCGTCTATAAAGCGCTCGGCGCCACGCGAGTCCTCTCTACTCCCACGTAAACAAGAGTAGAGCGTGTGTAAAGCGCTCGGCGCCACGCTAGTAATTCATCGTCCAACCGACACCGCGTTTCGCCTTCGAGCTGGTTGTCCGCGACTGTCCTACCATTTGCCACGTAGAAAGGAGAAGAGCGTGTGTAAAGCGCCCGGCGCCACGCTCGTCCCACCCAGCTTCAAGTCTTACCTAGCCTTCAGCCTACCGACGCTCTCGACCGGATCTGGATTTTTAAGACCGACCCGCCAAAAATCGGCCCGTGCGTACTTTAATTAGTATTGTAATTGTTTTTTCCCGAGGCAACGCCGCAACGCTCACCTACTTAGCGAGGAGCTTGACTTTCCCACGGCGAAAGGGGGGAGTCAACACGAGCGCCCGTCTATGCTTTTGCGTGCCTACACGCTCTTAACGGCCTTGTTGGCTTTGCTTCTTCCTCGCCGGTCGCTCTCATGCGTCGGGTAATTCGCCAGGGGACAGTTTTTCCCGCTACATGTTAGAATAGTACATTACGCATTATATTTTGAACCGCTCCTTATCGGTAACTTGCCGGTAGCGGCACGTTCTTGTGAGCGCATGTCGCTACACCTACCCGGCCTGAGACACACGCTACAAGCACTACACCTTCGACCAAGATGGCACCTTCCTCGACGCAAGCTAGGACGACGTCAAGACCTCGGCTACCTTGAGGGGGGGTGTTAGCACTAGCATCCCGTTGCCTAGTGCGTATGTACAAGGTAGCTATTTGTCACCCTAGTACTAAGTGTTATGCTATTAGCGGTACTCTATTCCCTATTAGCGGCGGTCGGCCGGCCCTGCCGGTGCCTTCGCCGGCCGCCATCTCTCTCCTCTCACTTCTCTTGTCACCACCGCCGGCCCCCTTGTGGGGCCGGCACGACCTACGTGTAACTATCCGTTGCCAACTCTAACAGTTCCACCCCGACCGTGGCACACAGTTGGTCTTGATTACTTGACACACTTGCCTCAGAGTAATGGCTTCAACCGTATGTTGATTGTAGTAGATCATCTGACTCGAATGCCCCATTTTATGCCGTGTACACACACTATTACAGCCGAAGAAACTTCTACTTTGCTTTTATAGGGAGTCTACCGATTACATGGACTACCCCGTGTGCTGGTCAGCGACCGCGACCCGAAATTCGTCAGTGGCTTCTGACAGACACTGTGGCGACGCCTTGAACACGTTTGAATATGTCTTCCACTCGACACCAAGAGACGGACGGACTTACGGAGCGCGTGAACAACACATTTCAACACCTTCTTCGTTGCTTATGTTGTTACGAAGTTTTTTATTGGACAACCTTGTTGCCTCAAGTGGAATTTGCGTACAACGCTTCTCGAGCACTCAGAATTGAACACACCCCTTTCGAGGCTAACTTTGGGTTCTCTCCTTAGGAGCCCCTAGACATGTTGTTCAGCATACGACCGTCAATTCCAGTTTCACAAGACGCGTCAAAACGCTTAAGATTGTTACATGAAGTACATATCATGGTACGCCTTGTGTTACAACTGCACAGAGACAACATGCATGCACGCATGGACTCGTCTACAACGCCACACTTCGTCAGAGGAGACAAGGTATCATATGTTACAACAAACATCTTCCTACGTTGAGAACCAAACAGGAAACTAAGGGGCCGACAACTTGGACCTTTTGCAATGGAGGAGCATATGGGTAAACATAATCACAGATTGAAATCCAGCAACAATACGCTTACATTATGTGTTTTATGTGAACAACTTACGGCTCTACTCTACCGCTCCACTACAACCGGCTGTTCCGGTGACTATTCCAGAAGGAGACGATGAGAAGTTTGATGTCTCTCACATCTCCGATGTGTCCATCAATTCGTTACCCGGACGACGAGGCAAATATTTGCTCTTCATGACGCACTTAAGTGATTACGATATTCCATCTCTCTGGCACCGATTGAATGAGGTTCATCGAACAACGGCGTTACATGAATTCTTGGAGACGCCCCAATGGCACAAATTTGCCAAGACTCAACCGTACATTGACTTCACGCACGCTCACCCAACGCGCATTCATGAGTCCCATTAATTGTTTTAGTAAAGGAGCTTAGACCACGGAGGTATGCCTCGCGGCAGCCTCAAAGATGTGACAAGAGGGGGAGGGTACGAGGGTGACGAGTACAATCCTGCAACAGTACATTGCATGACATTGTACATGTACTCGTTACTAATTCCAATTCGTACTTTTCCATCGAAAGGACGTACAACGTGGGTACGTCGCTATTGCAATTTAGCAAGGGGTTTGATGTGTAATGTACGACAAATACCTCCCGGTACGTACATGTACGCACTATTAATCTAACTAGCCAGATGACGCGCCAAGCGAGGTTTCCAATGCAGAATGAGACTCCCCAGACTGGACGACACGCGTCGCAAGTCTGTTGATGACGGTTGAAAAGCCCTAGCACCTGACACATAAGCCAAGTGAGAGAAGGTGCAAGCTAACGAGGCAAAGACTATATAAGCCTAGTGCAGAAGAGGGAGGTGACACAACCATTTAACAATTCCCCTTTGTTCAATTGAAATATACTCCTAAAGTACAAGGTGTGAGACATCGTCTCATCTCCTCCCATATGCATTACCACCTTACAATTAAGCAACCATAGAACAGAACATAACAAATTTGTGCATGCATTTAGGTGTTTGAAGGCTAACCGCCACATACTCGCTCTTGAATGCTGCCTCCCACTCCCCCGGTTGGGGATTCCTCAGCGTTTGCTTGTATGACACAAGCTCTTGAATAGTCGGGTTCGGAGAATCGGACGTAGTCCTCGACTACATCGACCCAACTGTACTCCCGTGCCCGGGAGCTTGGCAACTATTAGGTTGGATGACCCTTGGCGGAGCCCCGCCCAACGTCACACGCCAGTCGGCGATAGATGGCATAAGTGAGCCCCAAAACATCTTATCAAATGGTCATATTGGTAATACAAAGGTTTGAATCACATGGCTAGAATTACGCAGTAGCATGCGTTACCTCCGGCGGTACGTCTCCCCTAACGGTTCAAGCGCCCACTCGCGCACGGACAATAAAAGGTCCGCACACTACACTCTTCCCATAAAGTCCGTTACTAGCGGCACGTATTTAATTACCCGCCACGCACTGCCGCGATGGCCATGCAACTCGATTGGGGGGTAGAGTAATGATTTTCGAACAGCACACCACGACGCGTTGTTCACTGACGTGAGCACCTTTACCGGCACGCCCCAATTATTGTGGGCACCCACGTTGGATTTTCGGCCCATATTTTGCGGGCCGAAATTCGTGCATGTGCATGTTATGCACGCCTCTATGCGTGGCTCGGCACACGTAGTGTCGCGACAAGCCGGGAGACTACTCGACACTGGGTTCTCAGCATGTTTGCACAATTGCACTAATATCCGCCGACTGTGTTGCGCCCGGCCGTCTACAAAGCGGCGACACCGAGAATGGCATGTCGTGTGCACTGGGTTTTCTTGCCACGTGCCCGGAAATACCACCAAGGAGCACGGGCTGGGGGCCTATTGGGCTTGAGGGGCAGTTGACTTGGAGTGTAAGCACCCTGGCGCGCGGATCGTTGGCCTGAGAAACTTGCGCATCGCCGGGCGTGAAAAATGGCGGGGAGCTTTCAAAGTACCCTAGCACGGGCCTTCATCTGGCCGGCGGCAAAGGGCACGGCACCATGCCATCATGGGGCATGAAAGGGGCAACGCCGTGAAT
Source organism: Tetraselmis chui (assembly GCA_026401115.1). Taxonomy (NCBI): domain Eukaryota; kingdom Viridiplantae; phylum Chlorophyta; class Chlorodendrophyceae; order Chlorodendrales; family Chlorodendraceae; genus Tetraselmis; species Tetraselmis chui. The sequence continues at coordinate 31,082 of JAPMLY010001384.1, forward strand.
AGAAGAAATATAGAGCGCTGATTGTTGAGCGTACTAGCGGAGCGGGTATGCGGGTACCACCTGTCTGGGGGTTGCTAGCCCCGCGCGAATGTGGCAGATTTTGAAACCCTAAAAGCTTTATTTGGCTGTACGAGGGCTTGGATGACATCGGACGGCGGATTTGACGCGAAAACCGGCCGGTAGGCGTAAGTTATGTTGAAAACTTATATTTACTTGGGGGAAGGGCTTCCACTTGCAACTTAGTTTGCTCGAATCGGACAGTGTACGGCGAAGTTAGGCTTTTTTAAGCCTCCCAAGCTGTGGGTTTCCGGCCCCGAGCCCACCCACGTCAAGCATATTAACGGCACATGCCATCACACCCACGTGCTCCCATGTTTGCTGACAACATGCTGGGATCATAAAAACCGCATGTTGTGTCGCCCATTTCGGGATTTTTCACGAGCCAAAGTGTGGCAAATCCGAATTCCGGGGCGCCCGAATCAGGGTATACCCCGAAATCGGGGTTGGGCCGCAAACCCTAATACGTCAGATCGTAGCCGTGACGGGCCCCATTTGTGCCCCGCTTCCCCCTTAGCCTCACCGTTAATACAAGTTTCGGCCCGCCTTTTCAACGAGCTAAAGTACAGCTAAACCCTAGAAACCCTACATGGTAAGCACCCGCCCTACGCGAAAGGCCCTATTTCACTAGTAACGGACTTTATGGGAAGAGTGTATATGACGCACAAGCGGCGATGGTGTGTCCACCTTCTGCCTTTTGCGAGAGCTATCGATCACGCAAACCCACCCACCCGATTCCCTCTCACATTGCTTGTAGGGTGGCCTAAGAGCCACAAATACCAAATTCTGTAAGTGATCCACATCTTTGGCATAATTGAGCCACAGCAACACAGCTTAATTTTTTTTAATTGCGCCCCCGGATATGGGACTGGCAGGTAAGCTCGCACTGCCACTCTACGGTACTCAAAAGGCGACGCATTGCAATATATATCATTGTATGTGTCTGCCGCAAATTCGGTAGTACAGGTACTGATGCATGTATAAGGAATTGGAAAGGGGGCTGAGTAGAGATGGGGGGTACCATGACGTGTTGGATTTTTTTCCATTCGCGCGCTATCATCAAATTCATCACCTTCGCAGTGGGGCGGCACCTGCCACAAGTGGGGGCAGATGCAACTGGTGCGCCAGAGCGGCGGCCTCTGGTGCCTCAAGCCGATCTTGCACTCGACAGATACTGCGGCATAGCTTTTAGCTCCTGGCAGAGCAGTGTGTGAAGGTCCTGGACAGCTCAGAGCAACTCCTTTCCTTAGCGAAGAAGATCAGTACACCGCACCGTTTTCACAGCGTCGGCCAAAGAGAACCTTTTTCAAGGCTTCCAGACGCGTCTCGTGGCCCTTATTGCAGTGTTCAAAGCACCGCAGCGGGGCTTGGACGACGTTTCTATAGTTTGGTTGTTGGCGCTTTGGAGAGCATATTATCGGCACCAGCTACCTGCACTCACCCGCACAGCTGCGATACGCACGCGGGTTGCACTGCGGCCCTGGTTAAGCGTTTAGAAAGGTGGAGGAGGGCAGTACTGCCGTGTATTGGCTGTGAAGTGAAGGTGACGCTCCCCCCCCCCCTCCCCCCTCTTCTCGCGCTTTGCTATAGCCGGTTTGGATAACTCCTCCACGACTCATCTAGAAGCGCTTCCTCACAAACGAAAACGCGCTCTGATTAAATTTGTACTGCGGGGTACACTGATTGTCATGAAGGCCTTTGTTGTATCTGCAGTTACGCTCTCACGTAAATGGCTGGGTCCGCGTCGATACTGACGGGGCTGCGCCAACTCTTTACTTGTGTGCTGCAGGCGCGTCTATTTGTGTGAATTTGGCTCTGTCAATTCCTCGTGACGCCCTCCGTCGTTTGTGTTCTACTTACAGTAATACGTGACAGCAGTTAGGCGCGGCGACACGTGTACCGCGCTGCGGCCCAGCGGGCACAGCGACTACCCTTCTAAGGCTCAAGTTGGATGGTGCTGGTTGCGCGTCAGTCAAGCGCCGACGGTCCCGTGCTGGCGGACGGGTCCGCCCACTGCCCTCACTCCTCCGCCACGTATCCCACCGCGGCCACAGCACCCGCAAACCTCGGGCAGTCCGTGGCGTCGGCACTGAACCGCGAGTTTCAGCTTCGTAACAGCCTGAGTAGTAAAGACCTGGAGGCCCTCTTTCGAGAGGGCGCCAGCCGGGAGGAGTTTGGTATGGGCGAGAGTTCTGTGGCTCCACTGGCGGAGGCCCCCTTACTGACGCTTGAGCCCGTGGAAAGTGAGCCCCGCAAAGCGCCCAATAGCCCCGCCAGCAAGGGAGGCCTCCGACTCCCGGATGCTGTTCTTCGCAAATTGTGCAATATCGTGACGGGCAAACAGCGACGGGAGAGCGAGTCCAGGTAAGCCCTAACAAGTCCCCAATTGGCGGCAAGCCACAGTAATGAAGTTAACTAATTTTCATTTAAAATAATTCGATATAATTCGTTTCTGTTTTTGCTTCCAACCCGCCAATTGTGCCTCATCGCGCTGTGCTCGCTCATTCAGGGAGCAGCCCGCTACTTCCAGTTCCAGGAGCTCTGTAGACGACGGCGAGCATGAGTCTGCGGCCACTGTAACCCCCCACGGACGGGCGCCTCGGTCCAGTTCGCGCCTCTCTCTGGATCTGCCCGGGGCGGCAAAGTGCAGCAAACGGATCCTCCTTGACACTGACCGTATTGTGGAGGGAGAGGCGTATCACATGAAGAAGTCGACTTCTACAGACAGCCTTTTTGCGCTGCACCACGAAGGCGGTGCGTCTGGCCTATCGCAACAGAGCCTGGCCAGCGGGACCAACCAGGTGAAAAAATACGGCGCGAACAGAAGTAGCGGCGGCGTCAACAAAAATAACGTTTGGAAAACTCAAGACGGGGAGGAGCAAAAGGAGGCGTTGCCTTGGGCGTCAGAGGCAGTTCAAACGAAGGCAAATGCGGAGAAACCGGAGGCAGGGACAGCTCCGCCGGCGGGTTTGGTGTGTAGTAGCTCTCGGGGCCTACCTCACGTGGAGTGCAAACACGATCTGAAGCGCTCCAACACGGTGGGCGGAGGGAGGGCAAGCCTGAGCGCGAGCGTGACTGCCAAGATGGGCGGTAACTCTACGTCGGAGGAGTTTTTTTTCCGTCTCTCTCGCGCCAGGCAGACTATGGACTTCGTGAGGCGTCAGTACCAACGCTTCGGAACCCTCGACCGCTCGGAGCTCACCGTTTTCGAGGCGCTCGCCAAGCTGGACACGGTGCACGAGTTTGAGGTGAGCCACGAGCAACTAACGAACTAGCACCTCCCTCCCCACTTCACGGAACGCTTTCTCACGCTTACTTTTGAAATCGATGCGCTGGCGTGGTTCAGTGCTAACGGTATGCGGTGGGCGTTCGTTTTGTGCAGGCCAATTTGTTGGTGGATAATGTGGCGGACACTCGGTTGTCGCAGTTGGAGCACTCTTTCCAGACCGCCGAAATTCTACGCGCCGCTTACCCCAAAGACGACTGGCTGCACCTCGTGGGCCTCATCCACGGTCTCGGGAAACTTCTGTGCCACGAAGAGTGCGCCCACTCACTTTTCCCTGTCCCCCTTTAAACCCAGTGGCACCGCCTCTCATAATCTCAGAAGTCATTGTTTCTCCTCACTGTCAACATTTTGGGTTGTGGCCGCTTTCTTTAATTCCATCCATTAACGATATTTCGAGTCCCAGGAAACCGTCCCCTGTTTGGTTTGCCACCTCCCCTTTCCTTCCATCGTTTAGTTCTCACTAAAACATCGTTTTGGTTTCGGTTTTGTGCGCTCCACCTTCTTCACTCCGCCTTTTCCCAGCATGTGACATATATTCCCCCTTTGACATATTGTGACACCTTTTGTCGTCTCCCCCCTTCCCTCCCAACACCCACTCACAGCCTCTCATATTTTTTGTTGGCATTGACCCATTGTGTTTCCATTTCCGGTCGCAGCAGAAAGTGTCACTGCCACATGCTTTATTTATGTAACAGGCACATGCTCTATTTTTCTGTTTGCTACCTTTCTGTTTTGCAACTTTTAACCCTCCCAAACAACTCAGCCATTTTTCATGTCCTATTCTGATAATGTTAAGTTTGGTTGTTTTACTCTCCCCTTTACGGCCGTCGAGCAGTATTTCACTTCTGCCATGCGCACTTTGCTGATATCCCTTCCCTCTTTTCCCATTTGCGCTTGATGGCAGTTTTGGTAAAGAGCCGCAGTGGTCTGTGTTTGGGGAGTCTTTCCCCGTGGGCTGCCGCTTCAGCGAGGCCATCCGCCACCATCAGCTCTTTTACGCCAACCCCGACCGCCGCAACCGGCAGCATAACAGCCCCGATGGCATCTACGCCCCTGGCTGCGGCCTGCACGAGGTCAACCTCTCTTGGAGCGCCGCCGAGTACCTCTACCTCGTCCTCTACCTCAATGGCACCGACTTCCCCAACGAGGCGCTCTACTGCATCCGCTACCAACGGTTTGACTCCATGGTGCAGGCGGGCGCCTACAAGAGCCTCATGTCCCCCGAGGTACGGAAAGCCCACTTCAAAGCCTCAGCTCTTTTGTTTGTTCTAGAGCATTCCCCTTCTTTCCCAGTAAGGATGCATACCACAACACCGCAAAGTCATACACTTGGAATTTTGCAGACTTTCACACTGTCGAGCATACACACTAAAAACATGCTGGAGAAAATTATTGAAATATATATAGATATACACAAACACATTTATGCACATATAATTGTTCACATACGGGTAATACACCTACCTGTACATGCACTGACACACAAACTTGAATTTGCACCAGTGAAGCGATACAAACTTACGCGCACATGCATACATTGTTTTTGTAATTGCTTTATACCTTCAGTGTGAAAATGCAATCTGTCAATTTCCCATTCACACCGCCGCTGCTGTTTGGGCTAGCGCACCTATGCGGACGCAGCAGTCGCGCTAACCCGCTTCCCTTTCCCCGCTGCTGTTGGCTGGTGGATAGGACTGGCTGTGGCTCCCTTGGCTGAAGAAGCTCCGGGCAGCGGCTGTGTACAAAGTGAACGAGCCCGTGCTGCGGCGAGTGCGGGACGAAGCCTGCATGCGCGAAATGCAGAGCTACTACCAGAGCCTCATTGAGAAATACATCGGGAGCCGCAGGCTGTACTGGTGATCTGCGGCGATTTGGTGTATTGAGAGAGGGGGGGGTGGGGGGGCAGACCGGAGCGTCATGCTCGTCTTGGGAGTTTGTCATTTTGTGTGTGTATGCCATGGGGGGCGCGGGACTCGTGTCTAAAAATAAACCATTACTGGGAACATGGCAGCTTTTCAACAGCAAGGAGCGACCGAGAAGAGGGAAGGAAAGGGGTTAGTTTATTTCGGCACCGTCTATGTTTGTCACCTCACTCCTCTCTTCCTCTCTCCTTTTTTTGTGTTTACGATCGGCAGTCTCACTGTGTGGTGCCTTCCTATGACGCCGTTGTTCAGGTTAGGGGCAAAAGTTTTTGCTGCCGCGATCGAAATGATTTTGTGATCACCAAAGATTTTAATTCAACGAGAAAATAAAAGAAATTGTTTACAGTGGCACTCTGCTGCAGTCGACTTTGTCACCGTCAGTGATTGCATCGCATGTTGGCCAGCACAGGGGAAGGATAGCTCGCATCTTGCCCCTTAATCTTATGGCGATTCCGAATAGAACGCATGAGAATGCAAGGTCTTGCATTGTGTTGTGTGCTCTGTTCGCTGCCACGTCACAAGCGTAAGCGGCTGACGAGGCTTCAGCGCTGGCATGCTGAGGCTTGTGGACGACGTGGGATGTGGCGTTGGCTGCGGGAGTGACAGGAATAGAAGGGACGCAGTAAAAATGGGCAAGCTAGGAAGACGGGACATGGTTTGAGGATAACACGAATTTAGCGTGACTGATCACTTGTTAATATGTTTCTGGGTGTGGCCAAGTTTGTGATTGGGTTCGACACCTGGCCGCGTCACCAGCGGGGCGTCGTAGTTCCGTCGCCGAAGGTGAAACATTTTGAGGGAGGGAATTCAGCCAAATGTAGCACGAACAGTATGGCACGGTCGTGGACGGACTGTTACGCAAGATACAGTTTATGGTTAGTTATATCATAGTAACGCGTCTGTCGGTCGAAAGTACCTCGCAGTTAGCGACTTCGCGGTGAGGTCAAGCACGTCATGCGAGGCGGGAAATGCGGAAGCAAATGCTCTGACGGAACTCCTTCGTTATCTGCTGCCGTGAGCAGAGACCAAAGGGTTGTTGCCTACAAAGATAATGTTACAACGTTATAGCTCGACGTTCACGAAGGTCGGAACGTGTTGTCTCGACGATATGGCGGGTGACGAATGCTTCTCATACATGTTACCGGGATGCTTGTGCGTCATTGGCACCATAGGCGCGCCAGCGGGCGCAGCGCCGTTAATACTCACTAAAGGTAGGGGCGACCTGTTCTTGATGACGAATGTTCCGAAGGGCCGCCCCGCGTAGGCAGCAGCGAGTTTGTGTTTGTAGCTCCAAACTACATACAGAAAGTACGCCTGCGCCAAGACGCTGAACCCGCCGACCAACCAAACCCAAATGATCACTAGTACCTGCTGCCCCGCCGTCCTCTCCAATATCTCGCCATCCACAAGCTTTTCTCCGCCCGCGACAGCCACTGTGCTCGTGATCAAGCCGACCAGTGTAAAAAACGAAATAATCGCAAAGCAGAACAAGTTGGCCTTCCAATAGCGCTCTGCTTGGGAGACGGCGACGTGTGAGAGGCTCATAATGGCCTGCAGGTTCCAGGTCGCGATAAGTCCTAGCACGCCTATCGTGATCCACAAGCTAGATGCTAAAAGATAAAACACCAACGTGGCTGCTGCTAGTCCGAGAGAGGTGTCCGTTGAGCCCTCCGCAATCATTCCCACAAAAGTGGCGAGCGCCACGAAAAAATATATCCCGCCAAATGCAACCTGCGGAAACAACAACGCCGCAGGCTCGGGATTAGAATATAATCCTTACCACCTAAAATCGCGAAGACCTAGCGATAAATCATGTCATCTTCTGAAAAAAAAAGGCGATAGAGGTTGGTGTTTGGTGCGGCTGGTGGAAGAGGGGCATCGGCCGTTGCTTACTTGTGTTCCCGCTATCGCCGCCACGCCCCCTCGAAGCCCGCAGCACGCGGGCACGAAGCAGCAGCACCAGTCCGTCGGCAACATTTCTATCCCCTGTATCAAGAAAACATATTGTCGGCACCTAATTCGATTACCTATCGACTTTCCGCTGGCCTGATCGAAACTGGCGGTGGCCGAGGTTGGAAAAACTTGCAGCGCTTAAGGCAAAGTGACGCAAATAATGAGTCCAAATATATAATATTAGTTTCCGTACCACCATGCTTGCGACTCAGCGTTGCCTTCAGTCCTCTCCGGCAGTTCAGTTGCCGTTACAGGGAAGCCAAGCCGCGGGCCTACCGTAGCCCACTACTTTCCTGCGACAAGCAACAGATATACCCACGCCTACTGGGCCTTTGTTTGTCGTTAACCCGCACAGACGAGGTGGGCTTCAGTAAAAACTGAACAGCAGCCGCTGTGACAGCGCGCTGTCCAGCTTGGCGGGCAGCTGAAGGCATTTCCAGATGCCATACCCGCCACTGGAGTTTACCTTGATTGGGTATCTCCCGCGAAATTGTAACATAAAATTTCGGATTAAAAACTTCATTGCTCGAAGTTTATGCAATTCACGCCCTCGCGTGGCAGATGTTGTCCGAAGCAGAATCGCCATTCCATTTTTTGCCAGAGAATTACCAGCAGCACAGATAATAACGAACTTGTTAACTAATCGTACGGGTCGATCAAAACGTGCCTGCCGTTTTGTGCCGTTTCGAGCCGCCAGCGGTTTCCGCCTGGCCTGATAGAGCGGTAAGTACGGGTCATAGTACTTATTTGTCATTACGCATTCCGTATTTACTCATTGTATATCTTTATTGTGTATCCGATTTCTTACAATTAAAAGCTGTGAAGGCCACCAAGCAAAAAGAAGAAAAGAGGAAAAAACCTGAGCCCGAGAAACAGGAAGGCATGCCACAGCGTCAGCACTGCCCTCCTGAAAAGCGTCGCGGAGATAGGACCCCAGAGTGCCATGAAGAGCAGCAGAAAGACGTTGCATGAATTCACGTCGCACATCCCCCAAAAAACGCCGAAGCGGAACATAAGTAGATCGACGAACAAAATGTTGCATACGGACACACCTGCAGGAGCGGACATGTCAGAGCGCAAGGAGCGAGAGTCAGCAGCACCCATGCCAGGGAAGCGACGAACAGCCACCAAAACAGCCAAGCGATGAACCAACTCCGCCGCCATCGGCGCCAACCAGCCCCCATCCTCCATGGCGAAGGGATAGTAGTCATGGATCGACTGAACCGAAGGCCTGCCAAGCAAAGAAGAAGTGCGGAGGTCCGCATCAAGTTTGCCATTCTGAGCTCCCAATGCAAGGCTCCCAGGGATTGGGAGACGAGCACCAATGCGAGGAACATTGGAGTTCGAGCACTTTTAACCGTCACATAAGCAACAAGATGATTGTGCGGAGCCATGAAGTTTAACCAAACCACATCCCCATGGCGATCTCAATAAGCTCCCGACCGAATACGGCAGACCTCCAACCGCAAGTCCCGGCCCTTAGTAGCCCCCGTTTCAAGCATGAACTCTTCAAGCACGTGGACAATACGGTCGTGGAGTTAAATGATATACCAAGAGCACGGGCACCGGGGGATATGGTCCATGAGCATAGCGGCTGTTGAGCGCTCACCCGACATAAGGATGCCCGATACCGTCGACGAAGATCCATACCCGTAAGACTCTGAAGGAGCCTCATTGCACCGAGGGCACTTTCGAACATGAGAGGCGCGCTCCGCGGTCAAGCCAAGCACCCGGTGGGCTGCCATCATATAGCAATCGGATGGCACCTTGAAACTGGACTCATGTGAAGCGAAAAAGAGAGCCAAAGCCCCGCGACCCGTACCCGAAATCACCCTCATATAGTGCGGTGGGGAAGGTCTGCAAAACGCCAAGAGGTCAAGGTAGGCCCGGGCACGAAGAATGCGCGAAATGTGGAATCTTTATTGTGTATCATTCCGTATTCAGGTTTTTTTCCTCCTTTCTTCTTTTTGCTTGGTGGCCTCCACTGCTTTTTCTTGTAAGACATTTATCATTGTGTATCTTCCTTTATTCCATACCAGGTACGCAACCACATTTCACTACGCTACGGGTACACTACACCACACTACCTCTGCGCGATTATTATTATATCTATGTATGGTCAGATTGATTTGAATCTAGAGGTTTGCATATCCAATTCCATGTGTACGGGACAGTAACTCTAGCGGTTACTGTTACCGCTAATATCGGCGCGTCCCACCTGCAGGACAACCACATTGCCCGAGCCGTTAGACGCAGCCAATGACCAACGACTTCCCCAACGGTCAGCTCTAGCTAGCCCGTGCCTTATAAGCCGTAGCTAGCCACGAGCCTAGGCACTTTCTGCTTTCGCGCTCAGCCAATCTAGGCTTCGCGCGAATGCAGTCTCGACTCTCGTAGTCGAGCAGGGTGTCAGTTTTACCATTCGTCCCATGCGCACTCGAGCGTCACGCGACACGTCCCCTCGTTCAGCTACGCAGTTCCGCACCATGCAGCCTGAGCAGTCTACGTCCGCCGCTGCGGCCGACCCTCACGCTACCTCTATCGAACAACGCACAGCCGAACAGATTCGTACGGCAGTTTTAGCATCGGAACAACGGATCACTGAGCAGTTTTTGGCGGCTAACGCTGCCTTACTTGCTCAGCTCCAGCAGAAGACAGCTACACATGCCCCTATTGATCAACAGCAGTCCATTCCCGCCGACGCGACCCCAGCGACGGAGGGTGGTAAGGAGGCCCCTGAGCCACCTATCGACCTGCTTGACGACAAACCCGACCCCTCCGCGTCGGAATTCGTCGACTTCACCTACTACGGCGAAGTCATCCCGGCCGGCCTCGAACGTCCCCCTCGCGACGTAGAAGAGCCCCGTCTTTGGACTCTCACAGACGACACCGCCCGAGCTCTAAGCGACAAACGCACCCAAGCAGCATACGACGAGTACCTACACATCGGGTGCTATGCCTTCTTCGACAGTTGCGCCAACGCGGCAATTGGCGAGGCTTTAGACACGCTGTCGCACGGCCCACCTCTACCGACAGAGCAAGCGGCAGCGATTGCCCTCATCCGAGCGGGTCATCGCACCCACACAGCGACGGAGGAGGCCGCCCGTACTCGATTAGGCTTCCTCCGCCTCACCAAGGGCGGACAAGCGAGCACGGATGCGGACCGCGTCTTTGCCGAATTGGCCCACGAGCGTTTCTGTCGCCCACGCCCTACCGCGGTCTCCGGCCCATTGGACGCGCTACGCCAAGCGTTCGTCGACCGCACGCTGGAAGTAAGCCTACACGCCGCCAGCAAGGCCGCCGCCGGCGCCGCTTTCGCGAAAGTCACGCCGGACAAACCCACAGGCCCCGACGCTCGAGCCCGCAAAGCAGCCGCCGACAAACGCAAAGCCGTTGCCGCAGCAGCAGCTGCAGCCCGAGCCACCCCCTCCCCAAGCCGACCGACCCGGCTAAACCCCCGACCAAGAAATGATGGTGTGGCCCGCCGCGCCGATTCCTGCTCCCCGACATCTTCCTTCATGCGCCACCGCGTACGTCGAAGATGGCGGGAGTGGGAGCGCATCGGCGCGAGCGGCCAAGTCCTAAGTTGGATCCGCCACGGCGTACGCGTGAAGTTCAAGCACGGCCTACGTCCCAAGCCATTCAATTACGGCATCTCTATGCTAGACGCCACACTCGAGCAACTCGAGTTTCTCAACTCGGAACTCCCACGCTTCCAGGCTTGCGGTGCTTGGGAGCGCTCGACGAACCATCGCTACGTTTCCCGGATGTTCTTGGTGCCCAAACCTGGATGCAATCAATGGCGCTTGATTATCGACCTTCGCGAACTCAACCGCTACTGCTCAACCTTCAACATGACTTGCGAGACCCTCAAGCACCTCCGCCATCTATCTCGACCGGGGGACTACTTCCTCTCACTCGACCTCGCCGATGGGTACTATACCCTTGGCATCCGGGAGGAAGACCGCGACTACTTCACGGTCAACTACCGCGGCACCTTGTGGCGCCTCGCGTGCCTCCCCATGGGGTGGTCGGGCTCCGCTTACTACTTTTGCAAGCTCACACAAGTGTTTACGAACCACCTACGCCGCCCACCACCTCCCACGCCCGCATCTACACCGACCGGCCCACGCCGCCCGTCAAAGCGCTTCCTCCGGAACGCGCGATGACGAGGAACCCGGCTCCTCCCCTACATGGACGACTTCCTCTTCTTGGCGGATTCTTACGACGACGCGTTACTACTTCGGCAGCGAGTCCAAGCCCTGCTAGACAGCCTCGGCCTACAACGCAACCCCAAGAAAGGCGTGTGGACGCCAACGCAAGTCGGCGACCACTTGGGCCTAACGGTAGATCTGCAATGCGGCGAGTTTCGTGCCCCACCCGCAAAACTGCAACACCTCGCACAACACGCTTCGTCCTTACTCGGGCGAGCGGCGTCCAACGCACGATGGCTACCCACACGGCAACTAGCAGCCTTCGCGGGAAAAGCGCAATTTCTCTATCTCGCCATCGCGCCCGCGCGTTTCTTTTTGCGCGAGCTCCACAACGTCTTGGCTACACGAACTGGTTGGGGGGGACGCGTGCGCCTCACCCACCAACTTCGACGCGACCTCGAGTGGTGGCGTACGGTGCCCACCCAACACAACGGCCGGTCCATCTACAAGCCCATCGAGACCGCCTATTTGCACGCCGACTCGAGCGACTACGGCTGGGGCGCCGTCCTAAACGAGGACGCCAATTACCAAGCCCGCGGTTTTTGGAGCGCACCCGACCGCCTCCAACACATTACGTGGAAAGAGCTTCGCGCGGTTCGACACGCGGTCGAATCTTTTCTCCCACAACTCCGAGGCCGACAAGTCCTCCTCCGCGAGGACAACACCGCCGTGGTCGCCACCTTAACCAAGTTAACTTCCCGGTCGCCCGTCATGATGGCCGAGCTACGGCGCTTGTGGTTCCTACTCGACACCAACGACATCCACATCCGCCCACGCTACATCCGGTCGGCCGCCAACGTCTGGGCCGACACGCTCAGCCGCGAGATGGACTCCGACGACTGGCAGCTCAACCCACGAATTTTCAACCACCTTCAGAACCGGTGGGGCCCACATACGATCGACCGTTTCGCGTCTATGCTCAACGCGCAACTGCCACGCTTCAACGCCCGCTGGCGCGACCCCCTGTGCGAGGACATCGATTGCCTACACCTCCCCGACGCTGCGTGGAGACGCGAGAACAACTACTGCAACCCCCCATGGTCTGCCCTCCCAGCGCTCGCCGCAAAACTAGCGCAAGCTTAAGCCGCGGCGACGGTCATCGCCCCCTATTGGTGAAACAAAACGTGGTACCACGCGTTCGCCCGCTTGGCCACCGAGACCGCGCACTTCCCAGCGTCCCGCGACCTGTTTTTTCCCGGCAGACTGGGCAAGCGCGAAGGGGTCGGACCTCCCGCGTGGAGCATTGTGGCCTTTCGGCTATCACCCCCTCTTGGCTCTACATCCGACGCGGAGCGATTGGCCGAGCGTTACGCCCGGACCGATTAAATACACATGTACAGCGCGTCCCCCCTCTGCGTACAGGACCGCCGCGCTACGGCTTACGCCGTGACGCAGCACCGGCGCCCTGGTCATCCGATCTTGCTGAAACTTTTCAAGACCCCCTAGGATCAGATAAGTTCGGGGTTACGGCGGTCACCCTACTCAGCAACTCACTAGCGCCCTCTACGTACGCGAGCTACCAGAGCGCAATCAGACAGTTTTTCATTTTTTGTGCAGAAGAAAATGTCGCCCCGCTACAGGCCACGCCAGCCACGATGGTACGCTACACGGCGTGGCTAGCCCTGCTAGGAACGGTTGCTGCCAGCTCGCTTCAACCCTACTTCTCCGCGGTCAACAAGTTCTTCCGCGACCACCAGCGCCAACCTATTGCCGTGGGCGAGCTCCTGGCAGACGCTCGCCGTGGCCTCGAAATGCTACAATTCCGCCTACTTCCCACCGCCGCTCGCCTACCACTACCCGCACAAGTCGCCCTGGACATCCTACACGCCGCTAACGCCCTACACGGTACCTTCGCGTGGACCCCTGCTACCCTTCCCCAGATGCAGCGTTTCAGGGCCTGTTTAGCGGTGTGGGTCAATTACATATTTTTCTGCCGCGCCGAAACTGGCGCTCGCTGCCAGACCGGCGACCTAGTTGTCGACAGGCCTTCACAACAAATCTGTCTATTCGTGCGCAAATCTAAGGGAGACCAGCGCCGCGACGCCAGCGACAAACCGGTTATCACTATCCATGTAGCCGCCAACCCCGTCCTCGCAGACCTGCTCGACTTCTACACGGAAACCCGCGCGGCATTCTGCACTAAATTCTACAACAAGCCACCCCCACTCGCCTTCTGGAGCGTCTCACCTTCCGAACCGTCCGCCGATTGGGGTGCCGCGTCCACCATCTCCGCCTGGCTCGCCCTCGCCCTCCTCACCGTCAACTCGTCCCCACCCGCCGGTTTTAAGTGGACATCGCACAGCCTCCGGAAAGGCGCGGCGTCCGCTGCCATCTGCATCGGCGCGCCCCTCCCCGTAATCAAATATATGGGTGGCTGGGCCAAGAACAGCTCTGTGACCGAGGGAAAATATATTGACCCAACCATGACCCCAACACCTGCTGCTTGGCGGTTCTTCGGCTGGCTCACTCCGTCCCCCCCACAACACTAATTTTGGCTGTGCAAGCCTTTGGCTTTAGGTTACCGGCAAAACGTGCCCTAGGGTAAATGGTCATATTGATTTGAATCTAGAGGTTTGCATATCCAATTCCATGTGTACGGGACAGCAACTCTAGCGGTTACTGTTACCGTTAATATCGGCGCGTCCCACCTGCATGACAACCACCTTGCCCGAGCAGTTAGACGCAGCCAACGACCAACGACTTCCCCAACGGTCAGTTCTAGCTAGCCCGTGCCTTATAAGCCGTAGCTAGCCACGAGCCTAGGCACTCTGTGCTTTCGCGCTCAGCCAATCTAGGCTTCGCGCGAACCCACCCACCCATCCCTATAATCCCGCGCTAACCGACCCCCAGGCCCTGCCTGTGGGCGTCTTTTGGCCAAATTGTAAGCAAGCTGACATCTTTGGCAAAACGTGCCCTAGGGTAAATCGCTGCAAAATATATTGATACACTCTTCCCATCACAAGTCCGTTACTAGTGAAATAGGGCCTTTCGCGTAGGGCGGGTGTTTATCATGTAGGGTTTTTAGGGTTTAACTGTAAAAAGGCGGACCGAAACTTGTGGATTGTGAAGAAAGGGAGAAGTTGAGCACAAATGGGGCCCGTCACGGCTACGATTTGACGTATTAGGGTTTGTGGCCCCCGCCCGATTTCGGGGCATAACCTGATTCGGGCACCCGGAATTCGGCGACACAACATGCGGTTTTTATGATCCCAACGTGTTGTCCGCAAACATGGAAGCACGTGGGTGTGATGGCATGTGGCGTTAAGGTGCTTGACGTGGGTGGGATTGGGGCCAAAACCCACAACTTGGGAGGCTTAAAAAGATGCTTGCCGTACGGTATCCGATTCGAGCAAACTAAGTTGCAAATGGAAGCCCTTCCCCCAAGCAATTATATGTTTAACGCTTGCCTTCCGGTTTTCGCGTCAAATCCGCCGTCCGATGTCATCGAGGCCCTCGTACAGCCAACAAAAGTTTTTAGGGTTTCAAAACATGCCACATTCGCACGGGGCTAGCAACCCTTGGACAAGTGGTACCCGCACACCCGCTCCGCCAATACGCTCAACAATCAGCGCTCTATATTTCTTCTACTCACGGCGTTGCCCATTTCATGCCCCATGATGGCATGGTGCCGTGCCATTTGCCGCACGCCAAATAAAGGCCCGTGTTTGCGTGCTTTATAAGCTCCCCGCCATTTTTCACGCCCGGCGAGGCGCAAGCTTCAAAGGCCAGCGATATGCACGCTAGGGTGCTTACACTCCAAGTCAACCGCCCCTCAAGCCCAATAGGTCCCTAGCCCGTGCTCCTTGGTTGTATTTCCGGGCAAGTGGAAAGAAAACCTTAGGTAGTGCACACGACATGCCATTCTCGGTGTCGCCGCTCTATAGACGGCCGGGAGCAACACACTCGGCGGATACTCGTGCGATTGTACAAACAATTCTGAGAACCTAGTGTCGAGTAGTCTCCCGGCTTGTCGCGACACTACGTGTACCGAGCCACGCATAGAGGCGTGTAAAACATGCCCGTGCAATAATTTCGGCCTGCAAAATATGGGCCACAAATCCAACTTCCGTGCCCGCAATAATTGGGGCGTGCCGATAAAGGTGCTCATGCCAGTGAACAACGCGCCGTTTTTCGAATATCATTACTCTACCCTCCAATCGAGTTGCATGGCCATCGCGGCAGTGCGTGGCGGGTAATTAAATGCGTGCCGCTAGTAACGGACTTTATTATGGGAAGAGTGTAGGTGCCATGCACTGTAGTAGGTATGTACTATCGCTACGTACCCTGGCGCAAGCAGTGATGATATGTGACATGCTGTATGTACATGCGCAAAGAAAGAGTACTTGCAATGTTACCCGTACCTTGCGAAGCAAAGCCACGGTATCTGACGAAGAGCATGTGGCGTGGAATACAAGAAAAATAACATGAGCACGGACATGGAAAAAGGGATGGGAAACAAAAGGGCAAGATTGACAAGAGGATCAGGGAATCAAGGCAAGGCAAAAGAAAGCACTCTTGAAATTGAAATTGAAATTGTTTACAACATGTACCGTATGCGCCGGTTTATAACAAGTACCGTATGCGCCGGTTGCTGTCTCTGGGCCCTCCCAACAATGCCATACATGAAACTTACAAGTCAGGGCTAGACCGTTAATCACCTATGTCCAACCTCTTCAAAGGGTGTGCGGGGGTTTTACTCCCCCCCGGGGAGTGTGCGACGCGGGGTGATGGCGGCGTGCAGTTAGGGGCGTGAGTAGGTGCAATGTGTGGAGGCGCGGCGAGTGGTCGTGCGGGATTTGATGCGGTATATGAGTAGGATATGATGCAGCCATTGAACACAGTGCGTGTGGAGTTGTGCAAGGATGCGTGATGTGTCGAGTCGTGCTTTCGAGATGAGTTTGTCAGGGGGGTATGTGCGGAGAGTGAGGAGGGAGAGGTGAGACTTGTGATGGTGGATGAGTGCGGCGTACCCGTACGGCTCATGACGATGGGGAGGATGTCGACATCGGTACCTGGCCAATCTTGGCGGATGGCGTTGGCGAGGTGGGTTTATTTGGCGCGAATCATTTGAGCTGTGTGAGAGACGTTGTGGTCCGTGCAGTACTTCCATTCCCCTATCTAGATCTTTTTAATCGAGGAGTATCGGCGGCGACCGTTTGTGTGACCGACGTATCGAGGTTCGAGGAGGCGGATAAAGTCTGGTTTGTGTGCCGGGGGTCGCAGCGCGGGGGGGGGGGGGGGGGGGGGGGGGGGGGGGATGTCGGTGGGGAGGATGGCAAGGCACGAGGTTAGGAAGTCGGGCGAGAGGCCTTCGTCAGCAGCAACAAGGCGGGTGGGCATGTGGGTGGGGTGAGGGGGTGACAGTCAAGAGGGGTGTGGGCGGGTGTGGTGGATGTGAATGATTTGATGGGTTTGTTACGGAAGTCCGCTGTGATGATCTCCAATCGTCCGCCGTTGTGGCGTTCTAAGAGGGAGAGTAGGAGTTGTAGCGCGCTGTTGTGGCGGTCTTGTCTTAATCCATACATGGTGGGGCAGTTACGGCCATGTGGCTGTTGCTAGTGAATTGGCCACACATGGGGCAACGTAGGTTGGGGTTGTGGGTGCGGAAGCGGGTGTTGTGTACGCCCCACATGAATTCTTGCTTGTAAGTGAATTATATGTTGGTGAGTGTTGAGTGTTTTTTGTGGAATGTGAAGTCGGCGCCGTCATCTGCTGCGCGGGCGAGGAGGGCACCGTGTTTGGTGGTTTGTGTGAGGTGTGTGTGTGTGTGTGTGTGTGTGTGTGTGTGTGTGTGTGTGTGTGTGTGTGTTTGGTGTTGTTGGTGTGTGCGTCCGTTTTGAGGTTGGTGTATCTGTAGGGTATGGGTTCCCCTAGGGCTTGTTGTACGAGGGTGTATGGCCAAGTCCAGTGGCCTATCGACACGTCTGAACCTGTGGTGTATGTTGTGTCGGGTGGGTGTCCGTATGCAACTTGGTTAGCGAGTGTGTCTGCGAGGTCATTCCCTAAGGAGTGGTTGTGTGCTTTGATTTTGCCGAGGTGCGTGCGGATGCCTCACTCGCAACGGGTTTTGAGGGTGTATGTAATGGAGAGGAGTGCGTTGCGGTGAA
Organism: Tetraselmis chui; assembly: GCA_026401115.1. Lineage (NCBI taxonomy): Eukaryota > Viridiplantae > Chlorophyta > Chlorodendrophyceae > Chlorodendrales > Chlorodendraceae > Tetraselmis > Tetraselmis chui. The sequence goes on from JAPMLY010001384.1 coordinate 48,621, forward strand.
TGTTGTGACGGTAGGCGGATGGGCAGTTCATGTAGCCTTGTATTAGGCCGAGGGAGCACGCACTGTCCGTAAGAAGGTGTGTATGGCCTAGTTGTAGGCCTATATCTATGCCCGCTAGTTCCGCGCGGTTGATGATGTGTGAGGGAGGGGTAGAGTTCACCAGAATTTCGATGCGTGTGTCCGAGGCGAGGTGAGTGGCTGCCGCTCCAAGGGTGGAGGGACCTCCCTTCTTGGAGCCGTCTGTGTATACGAAGTCCTACCAATTCAAGGCAAGTTCTCCTTTGGTTGGGAGTATGTCAGTGTCGTGCGTTCCGGGAGGGAGTAAGTGATGGGATGAGTGGGGTTGGGGGCTGATGGTAGATGCCTGTAAAGTGGGGTGAGTAAGTGGCGACGAGGCATGGTGGCGGGATGGTGATTGTAGAGTTGGGGAGGTGTGTGCCTTAAGTTGACTCGAGTGTGTTATGGAGGGCGGTCATGGCTGTGTGTGAGGGCATGGCGGAGAGTGCGAGGGGGTTGGCGACGAGGTAGATTTCGACCATCCAGCGTGTGCCGAATGGGATGGGGGTGGGGTGGCATGTGTGTTGGTCGGGGGGTAGGAAGGTGTTTGCGTCGTTGGGAAGGGTGTAGAGGAGGTGGGTGTATGGTGACTTTATGTATTTGGAGTGGCGGACGCCCGCCGGCGGCGCAGCGGCGGCGGCCCCGGAGAGGGGTACGCTCGCAGGCCCGTCGGCACCTACCTCTACCTCCACGCGGTGGGCACTGGTAACCCCGTAGCCGTGCCAGGCCATGCACGGTAGGGGGCTGAACGAGGTACCGACAGCTGCGATCCGCGGGATCAGCAGCTGTCGGGAAGCCCGGTACGGAGGGTTTTGGAAAAACATAATATCCGTACACCAACACAAGGATCTCCCGCTCGGCCTGTCCGATAAGTTCTTTCAGCGACTAAATACTCACAGATACTCTCCCGCCCTGACGGGTACGAAGACTGCGGAATGTTTTTTGGCAAGGAAGGGTACGGACGGATCAGCGGTGGGACGAGGGTGTTGGAGATGGCGGTGGACAGCTGGGAAGCAGCGCTAGGGCACGGCGCTCGCTAGCAGCCGCCACCCCTGCGAGACCTTTTGGTCTCCCCCTGGGGGAGAGGCCCGAAGATACGCAGGACGGAGGTGGGTCGCAGCCGGAGGAGCGGCACGGTTTGGCGGCGGAGGTCGGGAGGATCACCCGCCGCCGGGAAAAACCCGGTACGGGGGGTTTTCGGTTAGATATTCCCGTACCCACCATCTTTTGAGGGGGAGGGTGCGGCTAGCATAGCGCGATCACATGGGTGGCGGAAATAGACGGCAAAAGGATAGGGGACATGAAAAATCTGGCTCGGAGGCAGGAGAGCCAGCCGGACACCGTTTGCAGCCTAGCTATTTTCTCCTCCCAGCCCCCGCATGAGTGGAGAAGGCTAGACTAGGTGGAGAGTCGCGCCGAGAATAGCGACTACTATCTCCAATATCTCGGACGGGGTTGAGCACGGATCGAGACGGGTCCGACGACGACATGAGCGAGGGGGGTTTTCCACCTGCCTTTCCCCCTACCTCCGGCACGACCGGAGTCGCACAGGAGCCGAAGTCAGGCAGGTTCGACTCGACAAGCTCAAGCTGACTAGCCTTGCTCACCAGCGATCCCGCCGCGGCTGGAGCAGGCCGCGTATCGTGGAGACTAGCGACATCTTATATTTCATACTGTTTCCAAAGAAAAATACGTATAGATAAACAAATAATAAATACATGGATATATTTCATAATGTTTCCAAAGAAAAATACGTACATGTATAGAGGTGTTGAGATTTTCTGCGTGAAGGGCGGCCGTTTGGTTGATGAGGTCGGGGGTGCTTGATTGATATGCTTTTATGTGGTGGGGTGTGAGAGGAAGTCGAAAGTTGAGTTTGCGCGTCGTGTGATGTGTGTGGGGGTGGGTATGGGGAGGGGGGGGTGTGCCATGAGGGAGAAAGGGGCGGGGATGACGAGGTGGATTGCGGAATGGTCAGTAAAGTGGGAGGGGGAGGGGAAGATTGAGCAGGAGGACGGAGGGAGGGAGAGAGGTGAAGGGGGCGTGGTGAGCCAGTGGTCAAGGCAGCCACCGCTGCGGGGGAAGGTAGGGATGGGGTTGTTAAGGGGTTGGAGGTGGGATGCGAGGAGGGAGGTGAGGGCAGGGTGACCTGTACCTTCGGTGGTGGTTGTTTGCAAGTCCCCTCCCCAGAGGGTGCGGTGTTGCGGGTGGTCATCCGCTAGGCGGAGGCCCCATGCAGCCACTGCATATAGGTGGGTCAGTTGGGGGGTGGAGAGTTGGGGCATGTAGGTTCCTAGAAGGAGGTAAGGGGTGCCTGAGTGGGGAACGATTTTTAGTCCGGCGATATGGGGGATGAGGTGGGGGGGCGGGGTTAGGACAGTGACAAAATGGAATGAGGCTCTGCGGACCGCGAAGAGAACGCCTGCGTTGGGTAGGGGCACAGGTGAGTAGCAGGGTCGGGAGCTTTTGAGGTGGTATTGGGGAAGGGCTACGCGCCAGCGGGATTTGTGGGTGTCATGGATTGCTTCGGTGAGGATGAGGACGTCCGGACGGTGCGAGGTGTAGAGGTGTTCGACATCCATAATGGAGGTGTGGAGGCCGCGGGTGTTGAGGGTGATGAGATGCAGTGGTTGAGATGTTTGGTGTGGGAGGATGGGGGAGGGGAGGGAGGGAGTGGTGCAGGGGGGGTCGACGAGGGGGCGTTCTGTGGGTGGTGGTTGGAAGGGAGGGGGGAGGAGAGGAGGGGAGGGGGGGAGGGGGTGGGCAGGGGGAGGGAGTTGAGGGGGGGAGGTGGTGTGGGGGGTTGTATAGCGTCGAGGAGGTGTGGACGTCCCTGTGGGAGGGGGGCGGAGCGGAAGGTGTGGTTCCAGAGGAGAGTGTGGAGGGAGTACACTGAGGACTGGGGGGTCGAAGGAGGGGGGACTGTATGGTTGGTCCGGGGGGGCTGTGGCGATGAAGTAGGTGTTTAGGAGGGCGTGGGTGCCGCACGACCATGCCATGCGGGAGTCGTTTTGGCGAGGTGGGTTGAGTGAGTGTAGGACGCCGATGGGGGGGGGGGGGGGGGAGGAGTTCCAGTCGGAGAGGAGATTGAGAGAGCGGGCGAGGAGGTCGGGCGGGGGGGGGTGGTGTAGAGAGTCTATCATGGTAGCGGAGGAGTGAGTTAGGTGTAGGAGGCCGAAGTGAGAGTTTTGCCATGTGAGGACGAGGAGAGAGTGGTCAGGCGTCCCCGGACGGGGGGGGGAGCCGCGGTTGGCGAGGTTGGTCCAGTTGCTGGGGTATTGGGAGTTGTGGTGGTGATTATCGACTTCGTTGTTAGTGATAACTGTGTACGAGGCGGTGGGAGTCGAGTGGAGTTTGGTTATTGCGGAAGCGAGGCAGTAGAGGTTAGAGAGGTCCTGGTATTGTCCCCATTGGAAGGAGAGGGCAGCAGAGGTATCGAGGTAGCCGATGGGGGTGGGGAGGCCGTATTCGAGGTTTAAATCGAATAGAAAGTTATGCATTGTTATGCAGCAGGTGCGGGGGTTAAAGTGGGCCGGGAGAATGAAGCGATTCACGGTGTTTACAATATGATTGCGGGGGATGTGATTGGCTGGGGATGTGATTGTCTGTGAGGTGGCGGGACCATTGGAGGAGAAGGGCTGGGGGGTTGCGGTGGAGGGTGTTTTTTTTCGTGATTGTGAGGGGGGGCGGAGAGGGGGAGGTGGTGAAAATAGGGTCTGTGAGACGGGCCTTGCCGAAGGTGGAGTAGTGGTGGGGAGTGATGTTGAGGGTGCAAGTGGATTGAGTGCGTGCGCCTCTGTGGGTGTATGTGTGGGTCAGGGGAATGGTGACTTTGCCGTTAGTGGAGATGAGGATGCAGTACATTTCGGGGCTGAGGGATATTTGTATGCTGGTGGTGATGGTGGGGGAAGTGGAGGGGTGTGAGCGAAAGTATGAGCCATCGGGGAACTTTTTTAGGGTGGTGTAGTGGTAGAGGCTAGGGGGGTGTTGGGAGGGGGGGGTGGATGTGGGGGTGTGGTGTGTGAGGTATTCACTGGCTGTTTGTGAGAGGAGGGTGTGTAACCAGTGTGAGGGGGGAATGGTGCCGTCTGGGTTGATGCAAGGGAGGGATAGGGAGTGGCGGGACTGTATGAGGACTGTGGTGAGGCAGGTGTCAGCCCATGACAGGCCTGGAACATGGCCTGTGACGGGGGGGGTGTGATGGTGATGGTGTGAAGGTGATTGTCAGGGGGTACGGTTTCATAG